>BQNB010025662.1:0-54073 GCA_026074375.1 Tanacetum coccineum
TTTCGGGTAGTATTTCCACTCGTACGCCTTGTATCTTGTTCCCGGGGCTTCAAATCTTCAAAGATTTGCTTGATTGATCTTCTTAGATGATCCTAGGATCATAAGGAGCAGATAAAGGTTGCTCACTTGGGTTATAGAAAGAAGAAGTGGGGGATGCTTTGAAATGAAGGGTTTTGTGTGCTATTTATAGGCGAATGGACCTTGGAGGCTAAGGAAACTTATGTGATCTGGTTAGGACACATATGAGAGCTAGAGGGTGACTAATAGAGGCTAGAGGATGTGTTGGATAGGCTAGAAACTAGCAAGAACATGGTGGAAACACCATGTGTATGCCGCGGCTATGAAAGGAGGAAAAGGAGGTCATGTGGCCAATTTTTGTACCATGGAAAGGTAAGAGCAGGTGGGTAAGCTGCTTGGGGATGTCTAGAAGCTTATCTTGGAGGTGCTTGCACATGGGTAATATTTTAAATGGGTAAAAATGGTGCAAGTCTAGCCGCGGGTCAGTTTTGGGGTCTTAGGGCTCGAAATCAAGTTTTTGGCCATTATTTCGAATGCATTGATTAAGTAATGTTTAAAACATGTTCTCATGGTTTGTAATAAGAAGTATTAACAAAAGTTAGCAAGTGGTTTGGGTTAAAACGGGTTAAAAATGAAGAAATGAGGTCGCGGGTTCCATTTGGTACGGTTTAGGGTTTTCTTGACTTTCTTTGCTTATAATTCGTGTACATTGGACCAAGATTGATAGATTATTGATCCTAGGTAGTATATATTGGATTAATAACGAGATTTGATTAGTGGTTTAAGCTAAAATGGGTCGAAATGAAATAAACAAGCCGCGGGTTTGAATTAGGGCTCATATTGAGTTCATTAGGGTTTCTCGGATTTGATTCTTGTATAAATGAAATGAGATTATGAAATAGTGATTGTATATGATTGTTATGGTTGTAAAATAAGTTATTATAACTTATTTGAGTGTTGGTTTGGGTTTATAATGGATAAAAACGAAGAAACGGGTCATAGTGTACTATTTAGCTCGGGTTAGGGTTTCTGAGTTTTGTATTAGGGTTTTAAGAATAAAAATGTGTATGAAAGTTTATGAATAGAATAATTAGGGTTTAAATATTGTATATTGAGTGTAGTACCTTGTACACAAGTGATGGTGAAGAAATTAGAATGAAAACGGAGGTAAAACGGCTATTTTAGATGTCATGCTTAATGACTTGTATATTGAGCTTTTAAGGACTTGTACCTTTCTTTGAAGAGAATGTATATTCATATGAGATGTTTATGTTACTTGTAATTATGCTTTAGTGGCTTGTGCATTCACTTTAGATATTAATCATTCATGGGATTAGGGTTTAGAGGTATACGATAATGGTTTAAAGCCCGTTTTGATATAACATTGTGAATGGTACATTATAGGAATAATGTACTTTGTAATAATGATATTATGATATTGACTTGACATGTTATGATGTTTGCTTGACATATATGAGGACAGGATTGTCATAGATAGGTTGCGTGAGCTTGTCTACTTTAGTTATGACATACTGAGATATTGACAATGCAAGTAATGTAATAAAGCGAAAAATTTCCCCGTACAATTGTATTCATAGTAAAATAGGTTGATCAAAATTCTTGGGTTGTTATAGAATACGTCTCCGCCAGGAAGGCATGTCAACAAGCACTATGGATGAAACAAGCTCTCATCGACTACGGCATACGCCTCGACGACGTTCCGATTATGTAAGACAATAAAGGCGTTATTGATCTAAGTAAAAACCCCGTACAACACTCTAGAACTAAATCATTAAAAATACGTCATCACGAGAAGCTAGCTACAAACGTTCCAAAGGGCAAATATTTCTATCGTGTAAAGTTGCATCCGAGGATAATATAGCCGATATATTTACTAAACCATTAAAACGTGAAGTATTTAATTATTTAAGATTAGGATTAGGAATGATGGAACTTATCATGGATAATGATCCTTCATCATCCCAAAAATAACCGTAAGCGGAAATTTAATGAAGTAATTAATCTTTATTCAAAAGATGTTAATTCTCATTACAAGTTCCTATTACAAAACTTCCAATCATGAACATAATCGAGATTAGAATTTTTCTAGATAAAATCGATTAAAAATGACGAAAAGAACAATCATCGAATTACAACTCACACTTGTGTTGACGATGTTTTGTTGAGTCTAAATGTTCATAAATGATTGTGTTATTAGTAATGGCCAAAATTATGCTAAAAGATAACACACTCCTAGTAGGATCGACTACGTTGAAATTCCATCAGGAAACTCATGACAAGTTGCACGGTTCACTCAAAACATGGACGTCGACTCCGAAAATTATATCACATACTCCTAATAGTAAATATAACATATTCCAATTGCAAAAAACATAACACCGTCTCTTAATTTGCTCGAAAATCAACTCTGTCTGTATTTGTGGACACCTACGGACCACAGATCCAGATTTTGAACAAATTGGGACCACAACTATTATTATACAAACACACCCACGAACTAAAACACACAAACCCTCCAAACTAAATCACAATTGAAGGCAATTAGAGCAATTAATCTACAAGATCATTAACAAATCCTCAATCTATAACAACTATTGTAAGTATTATCTTATTTTCTATTTAATTTCATATCTAGGGTTTTGATTTTAATCAAATCACATAATTTGGGGATTTTAATTTTTCTTATCATTTTCACACAATTAGAACTAAGATATAGCAATGTATAACTATTATGATACTTAGAAAGCATAATTGAAGCGATTTAGCAAAAATCATTTTTCGCCAAAAACCCCAAGTTATGATTTTTGAATAAAACCTCACTTTTAGGAACTTTTCAAAACAAGGGTTGTTTAACTACATTGTTAATACAACACAAAAACTTTTTCTTCATACATTAGATCTCATGAATGTATACACGAGATGCTTAATTCATAAGCACTTTTTGTTCCATTCATCTAGAGCAATATCAAACATAGGTTGTGCATTAAGGTTTGCTTATTACTAGTATTATCATTATTTTGCTTTTGTTTGAGTCAAGTAAACCGCACACCCACATCATGTTCATATAGACACACACTTAGAAATAGCATTATAACTCATTTATAATATTTTCTTATTGAAATCATCATAAATCACGTAGGTACCAAAATGCCAAGCGAATACCAACAAGACTATAAGAAAACCCGTGCTTATGCTCCAAAAATTTACAATGATCCCAACATGTCCGATGCACTTAGGGATATCTATAGGACTTTAGAAAGTAGATATGTTCATGAAGGGAGAACCATTGACACATCCTTCTACAATGACCTTAGTGATGACTTAGTGGCTAAGTTTACCGCCATAGGTTTTGATTGCTTGCTTGCCCTAGATGAGCAAATTTGCCCTAGGTTCATCTTTAAGTTTTACAAAACTCTTAAGCTAGAAAGAGACTACAACAACCATTTATCAATCTAATTCATTATCAACAATCATCATTGCAACCTCTCCCTTGTTCAATTTGTAGAGCTTACCCATCTCCCCAATCAAGGCATTTGCATCTACTCCGATGCATGGGGTCTTGATGAACTTGAGAAAACCTTAGAGAAAATTGAACCTTACAACTCACGTCTTCCTGATCTTGATGATATCTGAAACCTAATCCATAGAAGAACCGTTCATGAAAAGATAGACAAAGAAGGAAACACCATTCACAAGTTGCCAAACCAAATTGAAACTAACGAGCTCTTCAATCATCTTAGACCTTGTGAACTTGTCATTAGGGAAAATTTCTATTCCGCCTTAGGAAATAGAGACCACACTCAAGCAATTATTACCTTGATGTTGTATTGACTAGAAACCAGAAAAACCTTCAACCTTGCCTACTTCATCACTAGGAGAATGTACTTCTTTAGAGACTGAAAGGTCAAAGTTCTACCTTATGGTATGATCCTAACTCGTCTCTTTAGGACCTTAAAGCAAACATTGTTGAACACCTATTTGATGAACGATGTAAATTTATCCATAGGAAAATGTCCTCCCTTAAGGCAAAACAACCAAAGAAGCCTCTACCCAAACGAACTAGGAATGAATGAAAATCTAAGCGGACTCAATTAAGCACCTCGTCCTTAACCGAGTCACCACCCTCAGATAATGGAGATTTGCCTAGCACCAAACTTTCCCCTAGGTCATATAGTAAGGCCCTTAATGTAACACCCCCAAAAATATCAACGCAGCGGAATACCACATAGGGTGCTACTTCATAATACACAGCGCTAGATACAAGAGAACGACATCTAAATGTGTCATTTGTAAAACAATCTCGTTGATTTTCTGAAATTGAAATAATAGTTGTCCCATAGTTGCATCACAATGAAAAGCTTGAAAGCAACACAACGAGATTTGATCATTTGTAGAAATCCAAGTATGAAACCTTGTCAATTTAGACTCCAATGCACATCAGATAATCCAAGCATCTAATTCACCTGAGAAAAACATGCTTAAAAGTGTCAACATAAAGTTGGTGAGTTCATAGGTTTGTTTAAATATAAATGATAAACCAAAGGTTTCCAAAGTGTGTATGACCATTTAAACCCTTAAATGTCCTTCCAAAATATATGTATGATTTTCAAAAATCAAATATTTGTAAAGTATGCAACCGCTTCAAACCTTGTATGTTCCCCAAACTGTATGTATGAATGTCATAATTCAAAGAGTTGTAAAATATGCCTGACCATTTCAATCCCCAAATGGTCACAAAAACGTATGTATGAATGGACCACATTTGTTCAAAGTATGCATGATAGTCAAAACCATCACAAAATATTCCAAATATTTATGGTAAAATGTATAAGTGTAGGACCGCAAGATTTCCCCCGTGATAATGCATCATGTGCAAACATCACAAAAATGTCATTACGTTTTCCTAAGCCCATGACACTGAAGCTCGACATAAATGAATACCATATAAATGGCCTACATTGCCCATGTTGATGTTCTAACCCGGAACATCCATTGATCCGCCATGTTATACGTTCGTTTGTCCAGTGATAGCTAGTCACCCGAACGGAGGCGTCACCCCCAAATAGATCTATTTATAACACCCGCGCTCACCTCCCAGGTGATTTACAGTTCATGATAGTGGGCACATTGGGTTATCGCTACTTAGGCAAACACGTAATCAATTTGAATATATGAAATGTCCACTTGCGTCCAATTATAAAAACCCATGCATATATTTCTTACCCCAAAGCGCGTCCATAAGTGTAACCAAGCATTGTATCTCACCGTGAGATATACATATGAGTGTATAACCAAGTTATAGCAAGTGATCACGCTCAACAATTAAACCAAGTATTGTATCTCATCGCGAGATATAAAAATAAGTATGTAAACCAATTTGTAATCAACCATGTAAATGCATTTGCAAACAAGCATGTTCTCACCCCAAAACAGTTAAAAACCAGTAAAACAGGGGCTATGAAACTCACATTGATGATGAAGAACGATTGACAGATAGGCATCTAATATGCACAACACGAACGGAAGACGAAGCGGCTCGATCGAGAAGTTGCAACTAATCTTAACGGCTAAGATCCACTAGCCTAGGATAATGTATTTGGGTTTCCCGATGAATGGTTGCATCAACGCGACACGTTGATTTAGATTTATATTTAAAATTGTAATATCTTGGTGGTTGGTTAAATAAATAAATTGAAAATATACGCAAAGTGTGTAATATATATTCTTTATATATTACATATGAAAAATAACCCTTATATAATTCCTACCGTGAATTATATAACAAGGACAATCAATCCAAAGATTAATGTGACGTATATAATGCCTTGCAGTATTATATAATAAGTGGTGTAAATAATTAAACCAATTAGTTTGACACCAATTTAATTAATAAGAAGACTTTGGATAAAAATAGACACATGTCTTAACATTATGAATTTAGCAACCGATGTTTGTAACAGTTTCTAACAATTATAAAATATAAAATAATATTTTATAAATTATATTTCGTTTCTTCGACGGGTCGTGCCTAAAACCGTTCGTTTCATTATAAAGGTATAGTTTTCGTTCATTGGTCGGGTCATTGTATAATACAGGTTAATGTATCTTTAAAATAAAATCTTGTCCCCTTTATCGGTTTCTAAAATAATAGCAGTTTTAGTAAAACATTACTAAATATAGAAATCATTCTAACAATTTAAGTCGAATGACTTTGTTGCAAATCCACTTTCCCAATTTAATTTAATAGAAAACATTCTAACAATTCAAGCGTGTTTATTAATTATCGTTTAATAAACATTATTTTCATATTGTAACTTCGTTACGAATCATAGTATTTTATATTCGTCACTAGTCTAGTATAATGTATCCGAAAAATAATAATTAGTCACATTTATTTAACCAATTAACCACCGATCCGATTTTAATATTTATATCAAATCTTGGTATATTTTTATTAGTTAAGGTTATATATACTAAACGAACCCTTGTTGATCATCACTAACCAAACGTACCCTAACGGCTGTCACGGCAGCCAAACGCACCCTAATCTTGTAAACGCAAATCCAAACGCACCCTACGGCTGCCCACATCAGCCAAACGCCCCTTTTGGTGAAACTGCCCAAACCAAACACTCCCTTATAGTGTTCCCAGCCAACCAAACGCACCTCTTGTGCATTTCGGCTAAACCAAACGCCCTCTTTTTCTGTTTTACAGCAGCCAAACGCACTCATGTGCGTGGCTGTTAAGCCAAACGCACCTCGTGGTGCTTATGTACACATCGAACGCACCCTCTTTGGTGTTATTCACCCACAACCAAGCCAACGCACCCTATTTGGGTGGCTGCCAAACCAAACACACCCTTCTCTTGTGTCAAACCTACAAATAACCACACCCCTTGTTGTCCAATAACCCAAACGCCCCTTGTGGGCTGATTCATTAACCAAACGCACCCTATTTGGCCTTAATAACCAGAAACAAACACACCTAGTCTGTTGTTACTCTATCAAACGCACCCTATAGGTGATATAACAAACCAACACGCCCTAGGTGCATAGACAAACAAACACACCCGGTGTGGTGTTTCTTTATACAACCGAACGCACCCTGGTGTGGTGAAAACACAAACCGGACGCACCCTTAATGGTGGTCGGTTAAACCACCGAAACAAACAAACACCCATGTGGTGTTTCTTTTTATCAAGCCAAACGCACCCTCCTTGGTGCGTCACAGAAATCACACGCACCCCATGTGGGTGGCTGTGACGATGGTGGGGACGACGAGGGAGGCCAGAGATGTTGGTGGTGGTCTCGTTTGGTGATAAAGGTCGAGGTGGTTGGTGGCGTCGTGGAGTAGCAGCAGGGGGAGGCTGTCGTGGTGATGATGATGATGGAGGTGGTTGGGTGATGGTTGTGGTGGCGGTAGTGGCCTGGTGGTGGTGGGGAGGTCGCGTGGAGGCGCGTGAAGTAGGGGATCGGATAGATCCGGGTAGATCTATCTTTTTTTTTGTAAATTTTTGGGGTGGCGGCCGGTGGCGGCGACGGTGGTCGGAATCCGGCCGGTGACTCGCCGGAAAAAGGAGGGAGAAAGAGAGTGGTGCATTTGTATGTGTGTTAACTATCTAAATAAATGAAAAAGTAAATAAATTTTTTATATATATATGAAATTCTTAAATCAAAACAGCATGTGTAATAAAGTCTAGGGGGGTTTCTTGTAAGTTTTTATTATAGTTTTGATAACTATCGGTTCGGGACTCGTTTGAGTGACTTAACGGGCGATTCAACGCACGAAACTTGCGTCATTGTTTTCCAAATCATTTTTCCAATAAAAATGAGTATTTACACGACTAGTTTTCATAATTGTTTTACAAAATTTATTTAAAATGTTTGTTATTCATTTATATATTTTTCCGATAAACTTTATCCGTAAAATGAATTTTAACTTCAATAATTGCGTTTTTAACAAACGTTTTCGATTAACAATATAATTAATTTATTAAATATTTTTATTTAATAAATTATGATAATTAAATATAAATTTAATTATTTTGGGTCGGCACGCGTTGTGCTCAAAATTTTGCGAGGACATTTCAGTCACCTTCTGACTGTTTTCGGATCTCGGTCAAAACTAAAAAGTTGTCAGGAATGTCGTTTTACATCAAATTGCTTTAGAGTCCGAATAATGAAAACGATCGTTGATTAGTGCTTCGTTTTTTGATCATTCCAAAAATGTGCAATGTGGCAGTGAATACATGCAATTGATAAGATACCAACATAGCAATACATGCTATCAATGATCCATAGATACACCACTAATATAGATACCAACACTCTCAAAGATCTAAGCTTCTAAGTTAACACGCACCTAAAGCCTACCAACTGGAGCTATACATAGGGCGGATGAACACAAGTTCGCAAGTTCACAAGATCACAAGATCACAAGATACCTCACAATGCCACATATGATCCACATACAAGTTCTACAATCTCATGTCATTCACATAGCATTCATAGGCACATAGCATTGTCCAAAAAGATAAAAGTTTCACACAGTAAGAAAACAAGTTCAAAAACAGATTTGAGTATCATTTTCCCCCAACAGAAAATATTCAAAAATTGGGGCTACGAGAACTCACCTCAAAAGATAATAGTAGCTGAACAAGATAACCTATACACAAAGCACAACGGTACCCGGCCACGACCTGGTTAATAAGTTCGCCTTAGTATTATGTTGTACAAAAATTGTTTTGTTGTACAAACGTTTGCATTACAATTTACAAAAAGTTCTCATTTCTTTTTATCAAAGTTTTGTATCATGGTTGTGTGGTAACTAGGTAAAATGACTCGATGCACTTGGGCTAAGTGCGATATTAACATATAATGATCGAGAATAAAGTCAACAAGCTAGAATGAGGTAGAAGTTCAAAAAGATCCAAGGTGGATCCGATAAAGAATGATTAAGAATCTAAAGATCAGAAAATAAAAGGATAAATAGTTCCACAATGATAAAGCAATAAGGGTAATTTATAATAAAATAATAATATTTTATGAATTCGTCTTCTTATCGGGCAAAAAGGGTATGTATGAAACCTTGCCTATTTAGTATGTTTAAATTCAATTGTTTCAACCTTGACTCTTAACGACTAATAAAATCCAATTTTGTCCTTTTGTCGAATCAACAAGAAAATAGGCTTTTTCTAAGATATTTTCTAAGTGTGACATGTTTTATAAAATTTTAACATGACCCGTTCGTTTGTAAAAGTTTCCCCAAGGCTCCAAACCTTAATATTAATCACTTTCCACTTTCAACAATTTCTCAACAAAACATCAAGTTTATATTTCTCACGACGATCCGTTAAAACAACATTTTCATTGCCTATCCAAACCGTTTTAGTTTACTCATGTACAAGCCTATTCACAAACACGATAGTTAACCTAAAGGTCCATGTATCGTTCTAGTCCATTATATCATTGGGCCTTACGACCCATTAAAGTTTCTTAGTTAGCCCGATAATATCGACAAGTATAGTATAGATACCTTATTGGGCTTTTTCGGCCCAATAAGCCCACTAATGTCTTTTAAGTTTCCAAATAGGTCAAAATAGTTCACCAATACTTAACCATAAAATAAATTCTCCTTAGTTTTACTTAAATAAGTTGCCAGTAAGCCAAGATGTAGTTCAAGGGAATGAGCCGAGACCAAATAAGCTCACGATAAGCCGCAGCTTATCTTAGCTTATTGGGCCGTGACCCCCAGAGTCCACAACAAGCCTTTAAGCCCAAAATAAGTTAGTAAGTTATGTAAAGGTATAAAGATCTCAAGTCAAGAAATAAGTCACGAAAAATAAGCTATGGCTTAATACTCTTATTGGGCCGCGAGCCCAATAAGCTCGAAAGTTCTCAAATAAGTTCAAAAATAGATCCGTTCGTATCAAAACCTTTTTAGTTCTTCAAATAAGCTCCAAAAAAGTTACAAAATATCCAATAATAAGCCAGGATTAATATGCCCTTAATAAGTCGAGGCTTTTCGTCCTTATTGGGCCGCAAGCCCAATAAGCTCAAGAAGTCTCAAAATAAGCTATAAATAGTTTGGTAAGTTCAAAATCAAATAACTGACGCAATAAATGGTTAATAAGCACACTAATAAGCTAGTTTTAAAATAAGATATACTCATGAACACTTATTGGACCAAGTCCAATATTCGGCCCATTAAGACCCAAAATGACAACCGAATAAGCTCAAAACTAAAATAGAAGCATAATAAGCTATTAAGCTCTTATTCAAGGTACGATAATCATAATAAGCTTTAATAAGTTATAATAAGCCATACGAAAACAATAATGGGGCCGAGCCCTAAAACCCTTTTCTTTTACTTGTTGGGCTGAAATCGAACAAGGCCCAAAAGACCATAAATAAGCTCAAAATAAGTCCGAATATGGAATAAGCTACCAATTAAGCCACAAGAATCTAAAAATAAGCAAAATAAGTCATGGGCCGAGCCCATGACCTCACTCCCTTAGCTCACGGTTTGGGCCGAGACAACCAAAACAAGCCCACAATTTTAAATAAGCCCTAACCAAACTTATTTTTAAGCTAGACTTCCAAATAAGCATCAATAAGCTCTAGACCACACAAGACATTTTACCACAACAACCATGATATTAAAATGACCAACTCTTTTTTCTTTCTGTTAGCTCACATCAAAACCAAACGCACCCTTTAAGCTCTTGTTTTGATTTTTAGTTTTCGTTTTTAAAACAAACGCATTGTACAACTAGCTCAAGATTATCATAATAACCATAAAAGTACAACTATTTAAGGATTTTGATAACTTATAAAAATGGGTTTCGGTTGGAACTGAGACACGAGAAAACAACCCGAATGTTGTTTTTGATTACCCAAGATTACTAGATATCAACCCTATAGTGTTTTCTAACCCCTTGATCTTGATAAAATCTTGAGAAATGATGGTTTATTGCTTCCTTGGTGGCTCATCCGGTTACAAAGAGAGAAGAGAGAAAAAGTTTTGTTTTCCTTTGATTTTGAAAACATGGATGACGTGTGTGTGTTGGTTGTTAGTTATAAGACAAGGAGAGTGTGGGGCAAATGCAAGTAAGCAACAATAACCCTTGTCCCCTTTGTGGTCCACGCAGTACTAGGATGCCAAAGGGAATCTCATACGCTTTCGTCTTATGTCGAGAATTTAAACCGAGACTAGTTTAGATGATAACCGAAACCGTGTGTTGACGAAACGACTCACAATATACTAAAACGCATTAAGATGCCTTAAGATCGACCAAGAAAAGATTTTTAGTTGTTGTTTTACTTAATTGCTAAACTTACATAGTTTTCCGTTTTTTTGACTAGTTTCCGAACGTAGTTCTGAGATTCACGTTTTAAGACAACCGCTAATAAGAATCTTAAATAACTTATTTTAAAATAAGTTTAGTAAGTTCACTCCAAGATAACTAGATATACTTTAGTTCACTGTCGTGCCGGTACGCGCTGCGTGACATTTTTCGCTGAACGCGAGAAATCTTCCCGGTAAAGAATAAAATGATAACACAGACATTATGATAACGAAAGCTCTGACTCAAAAGATTCATAGATTTACTAACACGATACTCGATGGACGGTTAACCGTAACCGTCTTGCGCAAGAGAAGTCAACAAAAGTCAACTTTCCAGTTTTCTCAAAAGAACTGACAAGATCGAAGAGCGAAGTTTACGTAAACATAGTATTTTTTTAATAATACCAAGATTCAGAAAAAGTTGCCAGTTATCACACGTTTTTATACACGTTCTTATATACTTTTTCTATGCTTTTGTATACGTTTTTGTATACGTTTTTATATACTTTTTATACTTTTTAGATACTTTTTGTATACGTTATTATATATGCTTTTATACACGTTCTTATATACTTTTCATTTTTATACGCTTATATATACGTTTTGTATACATTTTTATATACGGATAAAAAGTATATAAATACCGAAACGTATATAAAAACATATACAAAAACGTATAAAACAACGTATACAAAAAACGTATATAAAAATGTATCGAAAATGTATAAAAACGTATACAAAAACGTGTATAAAAGCGTATAAAAAGTATATACAAATGTATACAAAAAAGTATAAAGGCATATATAAAAACATATAAAAAGTATATAAAAACGTGTATAAAAACGTATATAAAAGTGCATATGAATATGTATATGTTTAAAAAAACGTATAAAAAATAATGACTATACCCATCATTGCATGATACTCCTTAAAAACTAGTGCATCACGTTTTAAAAAGAAGTGTTCAAAAAGTATCTCACTTATACATGTTTTGTTACCAAAGGACTTCGACTCGTCCAAATAAGTACCATCTCCGAAACACAACGCCAGGACGAATATTGTTATCATGGTTAATATAAAGAACCAATTTAACAAGCATAAGGGTCTCATTCTCGTATCAATCCTTTTATCTCAAAAGGAGTCTCCCAGGCGATGGTCATACAACCAAAAAACTAGAGTGATAACTCTCCTAGGCGAGTTTCTCCTAGGGCAACTAATGACGTAATCCTTTGTCATCGGACGTCTTCAAAAACAAAACATTAAAAGTAACATATTTCCACTGTAAAAACAATGTCAATCCACATAGCGGATGAGAAAATAGTCGCGTGCAATATGCAAGGTAGGGTCATATACCCTATTAAATGCCAGAATTGGCACTGGAAAAAACGAGTTTTGTATCATATTGAGATCGAAATATTACCGAGGTAAAAGTATGCACAAAAACGTAGCGTATAAATAATAGCTTAGCGATGCTTCAAGTGTAAAAAAATCCAAATCAAATCATCCAAGTCTTGCCTATCCTCGAGCAAATTCTTCAAAAGACTTAAACCAAATAACAAGTTGAATCTTAATTTCATAACTCATCAAACAAGAACTGCCATGAAATTAAGTTAGAACTTGTTAAAAAGCTCCATGTTTTTGGAAAGTTGCCTCAACTTTGGGGTTGCTCAAAAACAAAATCTTGTAACGCTGACGAGGGTGTTTATGAATAATAAAAGAATGCTTTGAGTTTTAAAAACACTTTAAGGTATGAAAGTGAGCTCTATGGGCCATAAATGACCTTTCAACAAGTTGGCTAACAGCTGGAGTTCAACTCCCAACTGAAGCTAAGACGGTTATGACGTATCAAAATATTCTTCCAACAACGTCGTTGGGATGAATCAATCAACCACTGGATAGTTATGTACTAATCGAGCACTCCTACTTACATTCGCAGTCAAAACGGTTGGCTTAATAATATGACAAAATAAGACAAAAACATGACCAAAATATAGGTCTACGTAGTTTTTCATAGTGAAAGAATGAACGTCTCTACATGTCATGCATACACATTCCATCTGCTGTTTGCCTCGAGCTCTTACTCGAAATCTATCAACGAGTCCTTCTCTGGGTCCTATGCAGGGTAGGGGTACAAAGCGTAGTTAGGGGTACGTCGTGACTCACTAGCGGAAATCAGAAGCGAGCGAAGATGATTTCTGGGACATACTATTATCGTAAAGGTTCCGTAATAAAAAATGTACTTAAGGGTAGTGTGACAACTGTGACAACAGTAACCGACATAAAATCAAACTCATAACATAAAGTGACAAATCAGAACAAAGCATGATGTACTTAAACACAAATAGCGAACATCTATAAATATACAGTATACGATGCACATATTTCCTAGTATGCTTTTCAGTGACCAAAGTGGAAAGTCGGTTTTTAAAATTCTTTAAAATAATGACTATACCCAGCATTGCATGATACTCCCAAAATTAGACATAGTTGATCAAGTTGTGTCTAACTGAGGTCTAATGATGCAACCGCTCGGACTAGTCGAATCGTTTAATATTCGGTGTTTTTAGAAAAAGAAAATCATTTTAGTTATAGTTCGGAGTTTTATTTTGAAAAACAAAATCCGACATTCTCTATAACCATGGGCTCTGATTACCAATCTGTCACACCCCGCTAAAGCGGAAACACGAGGTGCGACGTATTAATAAATATAACACAAGATGATAGATAAAACACCATACATGATTAAGATAAAAGTAAAAATATCCGAATTACAACAATTCCAAATACAAGTTTAAAAAGTATAAAAGTCAACATAAGGTGTTTTTCATCCGAACATGGATATCCCAAAAGACATGAACTTTGCAAGAAAGAAGACATCTTGACAATGTCTTAATGCAAATGTGCTAAGTTTCCACTTTAGCAAGGTCACTTGAAAAACATGATAAAAACGATCAACTATTAAAAATAGTTGGTGAGCTCACAGGATTATGTACACAAATATAGTTTTATAAAAGAGTAGATGTCTAAAATAGTATATCCAAATCAATATCAAGTTCCCAAAACAAGTTGAGAATCCAAAACGACACAAGTTTGCAAAGACAGTTCCCGTTACCTAAAGTAACATGACACAAATCAATTCATATATATGTATGCTCTGGTGTTTATGCGAGACACTACTTAAACGTATTCCAGCCTAATCGTTCCAAACATCCAATCAAGTTCTAATTGTATAGTGTGACACTAACACTTAGTACTATGCACCCTTATGCGAGGAGTGAGGAGGGTCTAATATCCTAATAGCGTTATCCATAAGTATTAACGTCTCAATCCCGATACAGTAGGAAAAGTAAGCTAAAATTCCAAGCATACAAAAGCATACATACCAACTTCAAAGTTCAATGCGTATTTAAAGTTCAGTAAGTTTTAAAGTTCAACAAGTTCAAGTACGTTTCAACTTCAAGTATGCTCAAAATTTAAATATATAAAAAGTACGAGCATAGAAACTTAAATATGACTCATCATGCTTTTCACCCCAAAATTGTAAAAATGGTAAAAGAGGGGATATGAGAAACTCACCTCAAAACTTAGGATAAACGATGACTTCACAACCAATTCTCTGTTAATAGGCAACCCAAACGAACATGCACCCTTCTACCCGAGACCTAAGGTAAATAAATATACCTAATTAGATCCTAAACGATATGATCAGATGTTATAAACGTTCATTATACAAGTTTCATGTTCACTTTTAATTTCTAAAGTTTTATTTTTAACATCTCACATAAAATCATAAAATGATCCGGTTTTCCCGTCACTTCAAAAGTTTATTTGACCAAGTAAAAATTACTTCTGGTTATAGCCCTTGCGATACCTCATATTATCATGTGTCTAATGTGTCCAAAATTATTTGCAAGGTTTTTCTCATGGTTTAACTTATCCAAAATGGTCACACTTTAAATTTTACTCAAATTTATCCACTTTTTGTATTTTAGCAACTTGAGTACTTTTTACTTAGAGTTTTACTTAGGGCTTCTAGAAATATTTTATTAACATATTAAAATACTTACCACGTGATTTTTAGCTATAGAGGAGTCCCCAATATTGTTTTTTGACCCATACAAGTTAGGTGTAAATTTCTGTCCAAAACAGTCCAAGTGTTCACTCAACTTGTTTCAATACCAAAGGTGTCCAAATTGATCCATATTGCAAATTGACCTCTGAAATTTTAAAGTAAACGCATATACTTAAATTTTAGTGGTGGTGTCGGTCCATATCTAGCAAGAATGACAATTTTATACCCACATAAAGTTGATACATTTTCTGTCCAACATGCATTTTTAGAATTTGTTCCTTACACAATCTAGTATTTTGTTCCCAAAACAATTCTTATCACTAAAGGCCAAACATATCTGGATACTACATGAATATATGAAACTTACAGAGGTGGTTTGAAGATAAAATCATAAGGGTAAACTACATTTTTGGTCCTCGTGGTTTGCCGGGTCTTTCACTTTTGGTCTATTTTCCAAAAAACTTACGGATCCTCTCCAAAGTCCGACGATCCGTTTCACTTTCAGTCCAATTTTTCGTTGATCGTTACCTTGACCAGCTAAAACATATAAAATGGCCAAGATACCCTCATCTTATAACTTAAAATGACTGATATGACCTTCTATTTATTATTATTATTATTATTATTATTATAACCAAAACTATACACACCAACACCATTACAGTATCATCATCGTAACCACACATACCAACACCATTACAACACCATCATCATACCAAAACTATACATCCTTCAAACCATTCTCACCTTCAATCATCCTAAAAAAAACTAACAATTTCCCAATCACAAATGCTTATCTTCAAAAAAACTAACATCCTTCAAACCTTTATCTTCAAATAAAATGACCCGTTTCTCTTTTAATCATAAAACCCCAATCCATTTTCATTGATCATAGAGATATATTCATATTCATCCAACTCATTTAAAGACCAAGAAACCTAATTGAACACATCCTTGTATCATCTTCTTCAACCTCCACCAAAAACATATCCGGTGGCATTTTTCATATTTTTTAACCCCTGGACACATACACACTCAGATTTGGTGTTGTTGATGGCGTTGACTCACAATCACAGGTCTGTAAACAATACAGATATGTAAACAATACAAAGATGTCGTGAGATGTTTGGTCAAGTCCTATAACGAGCGAAACCCTCGTTTTGTGTTGCTGAGACACGCGCCTAAGGAGAAAGTCCTTGCAGCCGTCGTCAACCGAGGAGCTGAGTGACGTGCCAGTGCTACTAATTGAGTGCCAGCACATAGCTATGCTGTCAGTAAGAAGGTAGCCGGTGGGCTGAGTGGTGGCGATGGTTGTAGATGGTGGTGGTTGGCCGACGGTGTAGCTGGCCGAAATGAGGTATTGTGGTGACGTGATTTGAGATAGATGGTATAGTTGTAGAGGGGAAAATAATTAAAGATAAAAAAGGATGTGTTAATTTATGTGTTTTCATTTTTATATGTAAAGAAGATGAAGAAGCGAGAGTGAAAAGGAGGAGTAAGATGGATATGGAGATGAGTGTGGTTTTATTTGTGTATCAAGAGAAAAGTAAACCACATTTTTTTGTCCATATTTGTGTATTGGAGTTGGTAGGTAGAAATGAATTTTTTTTTATAATAAAATACATAAAAGACACATATACCCTCATATTTAACGGTCAATGTAAGTCAAACTGACGACATTTGACAAATTGGATTGAAAGTGAAACGGGTCGTTGGGCTTTGGACAAGATCCGTAAGAAATGACATACCTTGATTAATAGAAGATGTAAGAAATATGAGGGCTGAGATGTTGAGATATCTTGATGGAATTCTTTTATGGCCTCTTGATTCAAAACCTTAACCCATAACTAGTTTATTTAACCTTGTACATTATTGTTCTTGATCAATCCTTGAAAAATCTTGAATGTTTTGGTGTTTCTTCTTGTTATTGTCACCAAAATAAAGAGAGGGAGGAGGAGTGAGTTGAGATTCTAGTGAGAGAAATGAGTGTGTGAATGGTATTGCATGATAATAAAGTGGTATTGTGGTTTTGCTGTTTTGGTATAGAAAGGAGGCTAGATGTGATGTGTGTAAGATAAGAAATGTAAGACTTGAAAAATGAATAGGGATGTAGGGGTGGCATCACATGGGGTTGAACTTGCATATATATATATATATATATATATATATATAGAGAGAGAGAGAGAGAGAGAGAGAGTTAGGATCAAATGAGAAGTTTTCTTAAAATAAGAAGGATAAAAAGTAACTATAACCGCATATCCGAGATGCATCGACTTAAATTAGATGCATCTCTATAATCTTAGATGCATTATAATGCATCATAATGTGTTTTCTAGCTTTTAATTAGATGCATATACGTATATTAGATGCATTTCATGATTTCTCTTGTTTTTTGGTCCTCTACATGTGCCAAAATCATAAAAATCAATTTGCACCATCTACACATCAAATTAACTTTCGAAACTCAAAATGGTGCATCTAGATGAATAGAAATGCATCTAATGAAAGTCGTTGCATCTCAAATGTGTGGTTTTAGTCACTTCTCACCACTTCTTATTTTAATTTACTTCTCACTGGATCCCTACTATATATATATATATATATATATATATATATATATATATATATATATATATATATTGTTAGATTTTAATAATTGTGTGTATTGGGTATTAATAGTAAGTATTATGTTGTATAGTGTAAGCGTTTGGTAAATACATAAAGTAACGTAAAAACGTAACTTTTAGAATAGTTTTGCAAGTTAGTTAAACTAACTTTTTCCATGTGTAATGACATTATTAAAATGTTATTTGAGCATATCGTTGGTCGTTAGGACCGTTAACTAGGATCGTTAGGTCAAAGGTGCATTCGTATAACTAGGGTTCCTAAGAAAATACATGTTAAATGCTAAAAATGACATGACCACATAAAAGTGACTCTACAAATAATTAAAAAGTTAAAATATCATTCGTTTGCTTTCGCTTACTGACCTAAAAATTAGACGGTTGTCACAGTATTCTCCCGTTAAAAGGAACTACGTCCCAAAGTTTCGCCCGTCCGTCTAAGGTTTAGCGCTCACGAATAGTTGCGGATACTTGCGCTTCATCTCGTCTTCTCATTCCTAAGTAAATTCTGGTCCTCGTCGGGAGTTTAAACAAACTTTCACGATGGGAATCCTCCTTTGTTTTAGCTTCTTGACCTCTCGGTCCATGACTTCAATGGTTCTTCAACAAAACGTAGTCCTTTGACGATCTTGATCTCCTCTAGCGGTATGTGCAAGTTTATGTCGGTCAGGCATTTCTTTAGGTTTGACATGTGGAACGTGTCGTGAATGCCTACCAGCTCTTGCGGTAAACGCAATCGATAAGCCACAGGATCAACTCGTTCAAAAACCTCGAATAGTCCTACGTATATCGGTGAAAGATTTCTTTTCTTGCCAAAATGTACTATGCCTTTCCAAGGCGATACTTTGAGTAGTACTTTATAACCAACACTAAACTCTAACGGCTTTGGCTGATTGTCAGCATAGCTCTTCTGGCGATCTCATGCAGTCTTTAGTCTTTACTTGATCCGAACAATCTTGTCGGTAGTCTCCTGGACAATCTTCGGTCCAATTAGCTTGCTTTCTCCTACTTCTGCCCAAGCTATTGGCGTTTGACATTTTCCTCCATACAAAGCTTTAAATGGTGCACACTTCACACTTAAGTGGTACCTATTGTTGTGCGAGAATTCGACTAATGGTAGATGAGTATCCCAGTTTCCACCAAAGTCAATTGCACATGATCTAAGCATATCTACCAATGCTTGAATGGTACGCTCACTCTGACCATCGGTCTGTGGATGGTAAGTAGTACTCATATCTAGTTGCGTTCCTAATGCTTTCTGTAACGATTGCCAAAATCATGATGTGAAACGAGTGTCACGATTAGATATGATTAACACATGCACACCGTGCCTTGCTACGATCTTGCTGATGTACAATCTTGCAAATCTCTCCATCTTGTAATCTTCACGGATAGCTAAGAAATGCGCAGATTTGGTTAGTCGATCGATGATGACCCAACTCACGTCATGTCCGCTACTGGTTCTCGGTAATCTAGTTATAAAGTCCATAGTGATCTTATCCCACTTTCACTCGGGAATCTCTGGTTGTTAAAGCAATCCCGAGGGTTTCTGGTGTTCTGCCTTGACTTTATAACAAGTCAGACACTTACTAATATACATATCAATATCATTCTTCATTCCGGGCCACCAACATAAGTCTCATAGATCATAGTACATCTTGTTCGCTCCAGGATGTACAGAATACATTGTAGCATGGGCTTCATCCATGATCAAAGTTCTCACGTTGCCAAATGCTGGCATCCAAATTCATTCCACAAAATATAATCCGCCGTCTTCTTTCCTTTCTAACTGTTTGTCCAAACCTCGCAACATTTCTGTTGGAGTACGTCATGCTCATAGCTCAAACTCATCTCGGTTTCATCCTTGTCTTCCTGCTCAATGCATCAACTACTACATTCGCCTTACCTGGATGGTAGTGAATCTCGCAATCATAATCGCTGAAAAGTTATTGTTAGGTCAGTCCCTGAGCCCAACAGTCTCTCAGAAGATTTAAACATAAAATCGCCTAGGTATAAACAAGCTGAAAATACTTCAGCTCTAGCTCGTCGGGTATTCAAACAGAATCTTTAGTTTAGTTTAGGTTGCGGAACAGAAACTGACGAAGGCCTTACCAAGAGCTTCACTTTTACAACAAAGTAAGAATTGAGAAGTGTAAACAAGCTGAAGACAAGCATCTTCACTTCAGTTTTGGTTGACAAACATAAACTGAAGAGAGCCTTAGCAAGAGCTTCACTTCTACAGCAAATCGAGCTTTATGCCATTTATTTTGTTGTAATTCAGAGTAAGAAGAAGCTGTGTTGCTCACTTACTTCTGATAAAATTAGGCTATTTTTCTATCCAAATAAGGGGAGATTGTTGGGTCAATTTAGTACCTAATTGTCCCTTGTATAGGATTTGTATGTAAAATATCCTAAGTAGTTAATTAAGTCGTTGAACATATTTATGTTCAGCGAGTCATCCTCAAGTAGTCCTTCAGAGTCTAAAAGAAATGGACTCGGCACAACTGAGTCAGTTCTCAGCGAGTGAAGAAAGGTTCAGGTCAGGATGATGGAGTTAGTAGGTGTTGACAATAACTTACTAACTCCCTGAAGTCTATCATTAAAAGAACACAACCAGAAGATTGGAATTGGTGAGAACTTCCTTAAAGTTAAAAGCAAAGGAAGACATAAAGTACAGGAGTGGTTTACTTGTACTTTATGTAAGCAAAACTTTTATCTTTCCCAAATGCATAAAGAAGAAAAAATGGACAAAAGTACAAGCAAATAGTTAAAATAACTATTTGCATTTGTACTTTGATGTGAAGGGCACATGGGTGCAAAGTGAAAAAGCTAGACACATCACATGGGACTTAATGAAGCTTCCAAGAGAAGCTTTACTTTTTATTTCTTTATATACCAGGTTGAAAGTAGTGATAGTTATCCATTCCTAAATATTACACAAAAATACCTTAGGCGAAAAGGTATTAGTTAATAGGTTTGATCCTCTCCTAGAACTCACTAAGCGAAGATGCTTGTGGTTCATATTAGGAGAGTTTATTTGTCACTCATTCCCGATTGTTGTACTGCCAACAACCGGGTATAATTCTTTGATTCATATCAATAAAGAGTTAAACGTTGAAAAGTACAAATTGTGTTATTAGTATCTTTATCAGGTCTCGTTGTAATATATCAAATGTTACACGACTTTGGGGACCAACAAGTGGTATCAAAGTCTTTGGATTATTCTTATGATCCAAGATCTTTTTGAAAAGATTACTAATAGCATTTGAGCTATGTCATAATAGTGTTCTTCAAAAATTACTACTGATGTTGCAATTTTTGAGAGGGAGATTTACACTATTATTGATAAAAGCCTAAAACAAACCAAAAACACCATTCTATTCGTAAACTGAAGAAAAGTGTCTTCAGTTCCTACACCCTCAACCACACAAAACATGACACCTCATCCACATCTTATCTTAAAAAAAGACAAGATCAAACCAAGATCTATCATCTTCACAAAAAACCACACTCAGGTCTTCAGTGTTCACAACTGGGCACTAAAGCCAAACCAAACTGAAGGACCTCCCTTTACTGACCACATGAAGGCCATCTGCAATTTAGATGTACCTGTGGACTCCAAAGCTTCAAAACCTTCCTCAGAAACTGAGAAGGTTCCCCAAGGCAAAAAGCCTGGAGCTAAAAGTGGACTCAGAAGAAAACAATCTTCAAAATACACATATGAGTCCAAGACTGAGGCATCTAAATCTAAAACTGGCCAATCAGAAAAAGAAACTTAGTCTAGTTCGGCCAAGGACAAAATCCCAAGCCATCCTTCACCTCCCATACTAGTGGTTGGTGAAATGCATAAAGAGGCACAACAAGCAGCTGGTGGCCCAACATCTTTAGGGGCCACCAGTGAAGAAGGAGCCCACCCTTAGCTTAGTAGTGGTATGTCTGCATTTAATTCTTATTGCACCTGTTTATTCAGCTTCTTTCATTTGCACTCTGAGTCTGCATCAGGACATGATGCTTCAGCAAATTTTACAGATGAGGCTTATCCTGGATTATATGCTCCTAATGATTCCATACCTGCACAACAAGGTATGGATGAAGGAACCAAAAACAATTAAACTGATCACATATTTGCAGGGACTAATCCAAGTGTTCTTGTAGATCAAACCAAATATGCTGGAGATGGGTTAAAATATGCCCACACTGATTCAGATACAAATGAGGAGTCTAGAGCTAATGACATTTCAAAGAAAATCAAGCTGGAGGATTTATCAGATCTCTTGAAAGACACAAGATCTGCCTTTTTCACTCTTGACTTCCTATAAGATGAACCAATCATTGTTTCAGATAAGAGTGAAGAGGAAGAGGAAGTTGCCAAAGATAAAGACACTCATGTTTCTTCTCATGATGAACCTGAAGACACTTCAATCCCTCATCCTCCATCTCTAAAATTGGCTCAAATTCAAGAGTTAATGGCTCAGGTTCAATTACTTTAGTCCCAAAAGGATGAGCTGGAACAATAAAAGGCAAAAGCTAAAGCTGAAGTTGCCTCACTGAAGGCTAGGCCCTCATATCAAGACATCAACCAGCTTACTGATCTTCTGGTAACTTCTTTAAAACCTGAATTCTCAAAGCTTTTAGCCTTACATAACTTTGCTAGCTGCTTACCCAACGCACTGAAAGAGCTCCCATCCAAATTCACTGAATTATCTGGAGAAATTAAAGAGCTAAAGAAGCATGTTCAAGACATGGAGATCGAGCTACCTGAGGACTTAAAAGAAATTCCAACAAAACTGGAGACTTTCACTTCCACTATCTCCAGTCTTTCATCCCAGGTTGTTGAACTGAATAATATTCAATGGAAACTTCCAACGGAGTTTCAAGCTTTACCAAGTCAAGTATCTTAAGTTCAGGAAAAGCTCAAGACTTTGGATTCCCTTCCAAGTCTATTAAACAAGGTTATTGATACCTTGAACGGGTTTTCCACTGTGGTGGAAAATGCATCAAGGGCTACAACCAAGGGTGTTCCTTCAGCAGGCCAAGCAACTGCTTCACCTGTTGAGGGGGAGAAGAACACCAATCCAGCTACAACGGATGCTGAACCAAACCTGCACGATGTACTAGTTGATCTCTTGTGGTTCATATTAGGACAGTTGATTTGTCATTCAATCCCGGTTGTTGTTCTGCCAACAACCGGGTATAATTCTTTGATTCATATCAATAAAGAGTTAAACATTGAAAAGTACAAATTGTGTTATTAGTATCTTTATTAGGCCTCATTGTAATATATCAGATGTTACACGATTTTGAGGACCAACAAGTGGTATCAAAGCCTTCTGGTTTATAAAATCCCCTTAAAAGGATATATATAAAAGGCTCAAAGATTTTTAAAATCAAGATCCATCTTAAATGGCAGTAGTAGAAGTATCATAGACTCTTGAATAAAGGGGTGGCCAGTTAAATGCCGCTCCTGTACTAGAGGTGCAAAATTTCACCAACTAGAAAAAGAGGTTTATGTGCCACATCCTTGGTATTGAACCTTAATTTGAAAACATCATCAAAAATGGTCCTTTTATCCCCATGACAGCTGGTTAAAGGAAGCCAGAAGGACAATGAACTGGAGATGAGAGAAAGGCTACTAACTTAGATCAACGACTCAAAGTCTCATCATGTCTGTCCTTCCAGATGACCAAATGAATTCTATCATAAACTGCTTAACAGTTAAAACAACCTGGGATGAACTGATACTATATCACGATGGCCCCTCTGATGTGAAAGAAAGTAGGGTCATGGACCTAAAGTTGTGTTATAACACCTTTAAATTCAAAGAAGGTGAAACACTAACACAAACTTTCACCAGATACAAAGCTTTGATGAATGAGTTAGTAAATGATGGCATCAAACTTTCAAAGCTTGAAATAAATAGTGGTTTTATAAATGGCTTACCAAAAAAGTGGCTAAGTTTCTACCAAAGTCTCAGAAACACAAATCATGTGAAAGATTCTGAGCTTGCTTCTCTATTTGGTAAACTCAAATATGAAGAAAACCTAATAGACAATATCTATGAGACTGAAAAGAACAAATCTCTTGTCTCTGCAACACCTTTGTCAATTGCATACATCTCTACCTCTATTATCCAGGACTTTCAAGATAGTCCTGATGATGAAGAGGATACAAGAAGCAGTCATGAGTACCTGAATGACCTAGAAGAAGAATATCAAGCAAGAGCTCTTTTAGCCAAGTCTAAAAGATTATTAAAAAAGGGTACTCAAAAGTGTCATTAGTAGCAAAAGCAACTGACCACACTAAAATGCCACAAAAGTGTGCACGGAAAGGTCATTTTGCAAGAGACATCTGGTCCAATAAGCTATCATCACTCTTCAATCAATCACCCTTTCAACCAAAACCTCTCAGTTCCTCTCACCACAAACCAGAACTAAGGCCTACCAAGGACTCTGAAGCTAATTACAACAAAGTCAAGGCTAAACTGGCTCTCTTAAGTTTAAGCGCTTCAGCTTCCAAAGCCGCAACTGTTAAGAACAAAGGTCTCATCGCTGAAGCCTATGAATTGGATGAAGAAGTGTCATCAGATGACAATGATATGGTGGAGGTTAAAGTACTCATAGAACTAGCTAAAAAAATGATGCTATCAGTAAAGAAGGTGCCAGAAATGGTGAATAGGTGAAGATCTCCATGAGAAAGTGTGACATCAGGAAGCCTATCTGGTACCTGGACAGTGGATGCTCAAGGCATATGACTGGTGTCAAGAGTTACCTGCACAAATATGAGGAACAATCAGGACCTAAGGTGGTGTTTGGAGATGACTCAACATGCGTCACTGAAGGATATGGTTCAATCAAATGTAATGGTATATTTTTCACAAAAGTAGCATTTGTGAATGGTCTTAAATACAATTTAATTAGCATCAGTCAACTTTGTGATGCTTAGTACATTGTTCAGTTTGATGAGAAATAAGGAACAATCTTCAACTCTAACAAGGAAATTGTAATGATTGCTCTAAGAGTAAGAGATGTATATGTTCTTGACATGACATCTTCTGCTCAAGAATCTTGCTTCTTCGCCAAAGCTTCTGAAAATCTCAACTGGCTTTGACATAAAAGACTTGCTTATCTAAACTTTAAAACAATCAACAAACTGGCAAAACAAAATCTTGTTATTGGTCTTCCCTCACTTGTCTACTCAAAGGAAAAACCATGTTCATCATGTGAAAAGGGAAAGCATCATAGGGCCAGCTTCAAAACAAAACATACTCATCAATCAAGAATAGCTACATCTTCTCACATTGATTTAATTGTAACGAACTCCTAGGTCTATTAACATGAAAGATTACACTCTGTCATTGTTGATGAGTACTCAAGGTACACCTGGGTATACTTCTTGAAGAAGAAAAGTCAAGCACCTGAAACTATCATGTCCTTCATCAAAAGAGTTGAAAATCAAAATGACATCAAAGTCAAACAACTCAGAACTGATAATGCTATTGAATTCAGGAATAACATCCTCGTCAACTTCTGTGATGAAAAAGGATCAAGACTTCTCCTCTCCCTACACACCTGAACAAACTGGTGTTGTTGAAATGAAAAATAGAACCCTCATAGAAGCTGCAAGAACAATGCTTTCAGGATCTTTCTTCTTAAAACAATACTAGATTGAAGTTGTAGCCACTGCATGCTACACTCAAAACAGATCCACCATTGTGAAAAGACATCTTAAAACTCCTTATGAAAATTTTCATAAGAGAATCCCAAACATCAACTTTCTTCATGTCTTTGGATGTCCAGTTTACATCCATAATCATAAAGATCACATAGGAAAGTTTGATGAAAAAGTTGATGATGGTTATCTTCTTAGATACTCACTAGTCTCCTAGGCCTTCAGAGTCTTCAACACAAGAAGACAGCAAACTAAAGAAACCTATCACATCACATTTGATAAAAGTTCTGATGCTATCAAATTCTCAAAACCTTCAGTTGACAACATCAACATTGTTGAAAATGAAAGATATCTACCTGATGAATATCTTCATCCTTATGAGCCTTCTCAAAGGTATCAAACAAACAACAATGATGTGTCCTTCATAGAACCATATGAATGTCCTGAACCAGTTGTCCTTGAAACTTAAGTTTCATTTGACCAAAATGGTCAAACTGATCAAAATGATCAATCTGTTTAAAATGATGAAATCTTAAATGATGATCATTCTGAACATTCCAATCACACCAATGATGAACAAATCATTAATAATCTCCCAAACACTAAAGACATTCAAATATATAAACAATCATCCTCTCCAAGAGTAGTGGATACTTCAATACAAAATACAATTCCAATCCCAAATCCACCCTTACCCATTCCATCAGTGGTTACTCCAGCTCCTCAAGACAGATGGTCTCAGGATAAGCACATTGAGCTGGTCAATATCATTGGTAATCCAGGAGCTGGAATGCTCACAAAATCCATGCCCAAAGAACTTGGTGCAGCTTCAACTCATGAATGTCTCTTTGTAGATTTTCTCTCTGAAGAAGAACCTAAAAAGGTCTCTGAAGTACTACAGCATCCAGGATAGGTTAATGTCATGCAAGATGAACTAAACCAATTTGCTAGAAATAAAGTTTGGACATTAGTTCCTGCACCTTATGGTAAAACCATAATTGGCTCAAAATGGGTATTCAGGAACAAAAGAGATGAAACTGGAATCGTCATAAAAAACAAAGCAAGACTTTTAGCTCAAGGCTACAATCAGCAAGAAGGCATAGACTATGATTAAACCTTTGCTCCTGTTGCAAGACTTGAAGCAATCAGGATCTTTCTTGCCTTTTCCACCTACATGAACTTTATAAATGGATGTCAAAAGTGCATTCCTCAATGGTAAACTTAAAGAATAAGTTTATGTCAAACAACCTCTAGGTTTTGAGAGAAATGAGTTCCCAAACCATGTATGCAAATTGGACAAAGCCCTTTACAGACTTAAACAAGCTCCAAGAGCATGGTATGAAACTCTCTTAACCTTTCTCACTGAACTCAAGTTTATAAGAGGTAAGATAGACAACACTCTGTTTGTCTATAAAACTCAAACTAATGTGATTCTGGTTTAAATCTATGTTGATGACATTATCTTTGGGTCCACAACACAAAACTGTGCAAACAGTTTGCTAAACCGATGACTCAAAGATATAAAATGAGCATGATGGGTGTCCTCACCTATTTTTTTTGGATTTCAGATTAAACAATCTGAAAAAGGCATTTTAATCAAACAAGAAAAATATTTCAAGGATTTGCTAAAAAATTATGACATAAATGGTTCATCAGTAAAAACTCTAATGGTACCCCCTAACAACTTAGGACCTAATCTCAGTGGCAAAGTTGTAAATGAGACTCAGTACAGAGGTATGATTGGATCACTAATGTATCTAACTGCAAACAGACATGACATTCAATTCTCAAATTTTCTCTGTGCAAGATATCAAGCAAATCCTAAGGAATCCCACCTTATTGCCGTTAAGAGAATTTTTAGGTGCCTAAAAGGTACTCCTAGTCTTGGTATGTGGTATCCAAAATGTTTAGGTTTTGACCTAAAATACTCAGACTCTGACTATGCTGGATGCAACATGGACAGGAAAAGCACCTCAGGTACCCAGGTGCTTGTCTTATGCTAAGGAGCAAACTTAGTGTGCTAGAGTTGCTAAAAAAAGCAAGATCTTAGCTATGTCCTCAGCTGAATCTTGAATATGTTATAGGTTGCTGCTGATGTTTGTGGCAACATATTAATGGATGAAAGAGTCACTCACTGACTAGGATATCATTTATGAAAAAAGTACCCCTATTTATGTGATACACACAAGTGCAAATTGCAATCTCAAACAATCTTAAGTTCGCACTCAAGAACTAAAATAGAGCAAAGCAAATAGATATCATATAATCATTTTATCAGAAGATCATATTCTAAAAGGGACATTGAATTATATTCATTTCCCACTCAAAACTTGCTGATATCTTCACCAAGCCTCTTGATGAGCCAACTTTCAAAAGATTGATTGTTGAACTAGGTATGTTGAACATTGATTCAAAACCTAAAGCTTTAGTACTGACTAAAGAAAACTAAAGCTTCAACGCTTTCATCCAAAACTGAACAAACTTTCGTATGTGAAATGTCAGTTTCATTTTTTTTCACTATAACTTTTAAGCTTGCTTAAAGAAGTAACAAGAGGTCAAGTCCACATATGTCATCATTCATGGATTTGGCATGAGCATGTGTGGTTTGTGTCCGCTTATCCCGCTGGAGCAAATATATGGTCAAGTCAAGAACTGAACAAAACTAATTTATTATTCTTTAGTTAGTTTATAAAATGATTTTATCTAATTCTTCAGCTGCCTCTCGAGTGAAGTAACTGAACAATCACCTATGTCTCATTCATGGATTTGCATGAGCATATGGTGAGGGGTTATTTTCGCCTTCGCTGGAAGATGATGATGATGAAGATTACAAAAATTTGTTTCAACATAATAAACCCCAAACCTTAACCTATCTAAGCTTTTTCAAACACCAATCTCAAGGTCAGTTATAGAAACAAATTGTGATTCTCAAAAAGTAATATTATATTTATCAAAATGATTTCCTTTTCAAAGAAAGTTGTTTAATTACAAATATAATAATAGGGATCACCAAAAGTTAGAATGACCTCCATGCAACTTTCTCTTCACCTACTTTTTTCTTTGAATAGACGGGTTGTTCATATGTTCTAGTGTCAGATGCATGCTTTACTGACTTTCATTAAAATCAAGTTTAGCGTACAATGTTGAAAACAAACCTTAAACACCTATAACTTTTAATAAAACTCAAAGGATAATCAACAGAATTTCCCTTTCTCAACAAAAATTGTAATTTCATTCATCATTCATATAAATCACAACAAACCCTTCAACACATCACTCTCACAAATTCATCAAGAACAAACAAAACACACACCTCAAACTAGATCAAATCTTCAAAATCCTAACTATCCATAATGGCTGAATCATCATCACACAATCCCTCTTTACCTAAGAAACACATCCAAATATAGAACCTGTCACTCCCTTGACAAAACCCAAAAGCCAAAAAAAGTATTACCTTTCTTTACCTGCAAATCATATTTGAGTACACCTTTTCAAGAAGAATTGCCTATCACCACCAACAATGAAGTTGCACTACTATATCCCTCGCACCCAAACACATAATACTTTTGGGAGGTGTCAGAGTTCATTTCTAAATGTTGTCTAAAGGAAGCATTTATCAGGGCCCCAACTCAATACAAAGAATACCTGAATCAATTTTGGTATACTGCAAAGACCTTAAATGACTCTAAGATTTGGGTATCCACTCCTACAGGTGGAATTAGAGGAGACATAGGCATCAACACCATAACTGATAACCATTTCTATTAACTTTCGTTAAAAAATTATAGAAAAATAAATACATAGGAAAACCTTATAAACCCTAGATCAAGAGCCACGAGGCTCTGATACCAATTGTAGAATCCAAGATCTGGACTCAACTAGGGTATGATAACATTGATTGAAAATATGCAGCGGAATATGAAGAACACAATCAACATTACTAATAAGGTTTTCTTTATTCAAACATGATAAAGAAACTATTACTACTACTAACTACTACACACGCTCTATGCGTTTCTAGACTCTCATTGGAGAAGTCTACTATTAAATGGATACCTGTAACCTAGACGCCTACCCTCTTTATATAATAGAGGGAGGTTACAAGAAACCCTAGCTTACTAACAAAGCTAACTAACTATTACATAATAGGTCCTTATTGTTTCAAAAGAAAACATAATACAATTAGGAAACTAATTAATTGACATTAATCATCACATTAATGTTTGACTAATCACATTAATGTTTGACTAATCTATATCTTCAACATTAATGTTGATTTCAATCAACATTAATCTTGATCTTGTTTCCTTCTTTAGCATATCTTGTTTCCTTTTGTTTCTTCTTTCTTCATTTCTGTTTATGGGTTTTGTAATCATCAAATCTGTAATTCCTAACAATCTTCCCCTATTTGATATTACAAAACAATCTGCATGAAGAAACAATGCTAAAACATGTCATCACAATAATAAGCTGCACATCGTAAATCTTCTTCCCTTTTTTGTAATCATCTAATAGGGGTCTTGTGCAACTCGTAAAATTTAAGTCCTTTATCTTTCACATGTCAGTCCTTCATGAATTCTAAAATTCCCAACACTGGGGGTTTAGTTTTTTTTGTTGGAGGCTCAAAACTGAAGGTTCAGTTTGGATTCATGACCGAGTAATATGTATACACGTGATATTTGACTTCAATTTCAGTTTTACTTCACTAATATTTCACGTATACATTCATTCTGAGGCCCACTTAAGGCCCACCCTCGATCCATACCTTTAAGTTATCCACACCACATAAGTCTTTCAGTTATCCACAAAACTGAATATACCATATTCATTTATCATCATACTGATCACATAACAATTTCTTAAACAACTGAACAAGCACCTACACGTTAGTTCCACCTCTTTTCTTTTTGCTCATATAAGACTGAACCGACCCCACTCATGTATTCAGTTCTTCACTTTCTCAACTGACCCCCATATGTCTCTTGATCTTTCAAGAGTAACACATAAAACTGAATAATCCATCATCAGTTCACAACGGTTTCACATACCCCCGCCACTATTTTGTTAGTTCTGTAGATCCACACAAAACTGAACAAACCCACTGATATTTTAATCAATTTTGAACACCACCGAACTAACCCAACTCACTAATTCTAGTGATAACCTCATTTTTAAAGAACACGCAATGGTTTCCTTTTTTGTTTGTGAAAGGTTCATGACGAGTGTGTGGTTTGGACGGGACCTGAGTTTAGGTTTATGTTTGTGAGGGGTTGTTTGTTGTTGATGTGGGTTGTTGGTGATGGGTTGAATAAGATCGAAATCTATGGTTTCTTCCTTTTTGATTGAGTAAAAATAGGTTTTTGTCGTGGGTTTGGGGGTTACGTTTTTTGTGATGGTGATTAAGGATTTGGGTTTTTAGTTGCGTAATTTTTTGATTTTTTTGATTGTGGGATTTTGTGAGGGTACTTGTATGTGGATATTTTTTTTGTTTGTGATGATTTTGGGTTTTTTTGTGATGGGGTGTAGATGGGTTTGTTGTTTTGAATGATTTGTTGTGAGGGACCCGGTTATGATTTTTGTTTTTGTTTGTGGTGAATTTTTTTGTGGTGTGGTTTTTGTAAAGATGATAGATTTTAGTTTGACCTTATCTTTATTCAAGATAAGATGGGGATGAGGTGTCATGTTTTTGATTTTTGTGTGGTTGTTATTACAAAGCTGAAGGGTTGGTTCTTTAGTTTTCGTAACAGGTTGTGTTTTTGGTTTGTTTTAGGCTTTTATCAATAATAGTGTACATCTCCTCCTCAAAAATTGCAACATCAGTAGTAATTTTTGAAGACACGCTATTATGACATAGCTCAAATGATATTAGTAATCTTTTCAAAAAGATCTTGGATCGTAAGAATAATCCAAAGGCTCTGATACCACTTGTTGGTCCCCAAAATCATGTACATATGATATATTACAACGAGACCTGACAAAGATACTAATAACATAATTTGTACTTTTCAACGTTTAACTCTTTATTGATATAAATCAAAGAATTATACCCGGTTGTTGGCGGAACAACAACCGGGATTGAATGATAAATAAACACTCCTAATATGAACCACAAGCATCTTCGCTTAGTGAGTTCTAGGAGAGGATCAAACCTATCAACTAATACCTTTTGGCTAAGGTATTTTTGTGTAATATTTAAGAATGGATAACTATCATTACTTACAACCTGGTATATAAAGAAAGAAAAAGTAAAGCTTCTCTTGAAAGCTTCATTAAGTCCCATGTGATGTGTTTAGCTTTTTTACTTTGCACCCATGTGCCCTTCACATCAAAGTACAAAAGCAAATAGTTATTTTAACTATTTGCTTGTACTTTTTTCCATCTTTTCTTCTTTATGCATTTGGGAAAGATAAAAGTTTTGCTTACATAAAGTACAAGTAAACCACTCCTGTACTTTATGTATTCCTTTGCTTTTAACTTTAAAGAAGTTCTTACAAATGCCAATCTTCAGGTTGTGTTTTTCAGTGATAGATTTCAGGGAGTTAGTAAGCTATTATCAACACTTACTAACTCCATCATCCTAACCAAAACCTTTTTTCACTCGCTGAGAACCGCCTCAGTTTGCGCCGAGTCTATTTCTTTCAGACTCTAAAGGACTACTTGAGGATGACTCATTGAACATAAATATGTTCAGCGACTTAATTAACTACTTAGGATATTTTTCATTCAAATCTTGTACAAAGGACAATTAGGTACTAAATTGACCCAACAATCTCCTTTTATTTGGATATAAAAATAGCCTAAGTTTTATCAGAAGTAAGTGAGCAACACAGCTTCTTCTTATTCTGAATTACAACAAAATAAATGGCATAAAGCTCGATTTGCTGTAGAAGTGAAGCTCTTGCTAAGGCTCTCTTCATTTTCTGTTCGACAACCAAAACTGAATTGAAGATGCTTGTCTTCAGCTTGTTTACACTTAGGCGATTTTATGTTTAAATCTTCTGAGAGACTTTTGGGCTCAGGGACTAACCCAACAATCTCCCCCTATTTGAATATATAAATAGCCTAAGTAAAAATCAGTAGTCCCATGTTATCAGCCACATCTAAATTGCAGATGGCCTTCATGTGGTCAGTAAAGGGAGGTCCTTCAGTTTGGTTGGGCTTTAGTGCCCAGTTATGAACACTGAAGACCTGAGTGGGGTTTATGGTGAGCTCTTCATTATCATATTCAGGAATCATGTATTCCAGTAGAAGGGATATAAACCTAGGATAGGGAACAACCTTTTCCCTAGTTTTCTTGCTTAGTTTGTGAATTATATCCTCCCATATTAGCTTAGCATAATCTACCTTTACCCTATTGGCCAAACAATACAAGATGGTGGCATCCTTGTTGGATATTTGGTCTAGGCCACCTGTTTTCCCACCTAAACACTGAATGATTTGACCCACCAATTATATCCATCATCTCTGGCGCATATTTATCTCTTTCTTATCAAAGATGTGTTGGAGGCTCTTATGATCAGTTTAGATAACACTCTTTGTTCCATATAAATAGTGTCTCCAGATTTTGAGAGCAAATACTATTGCGCCCAACTCTAAATCATGAGTGGTGTAGTTCTTCTCATGGATTTTGAGTTGTCTGGATGCGTATGCGACCACTTTGTTTCTCTGCATCAACACACAACCGAAACCTTAGTTTGATGCGCCGCAATAAACTATAAAATCATCTTGTCCTTCTGGAGGTGCCAGAATTAGGACATCGCACAACATATCCTTCAGTGTCTGAAATGCGTTTTCTTGTTCATCACTCGACTCAAACTTCTTGTCTTTTTGAGTCAACAGGATAAGAGGTTTTGCAATTTTTAAGAAGTTTGCAATAAATCCCTTATAATATCACGCCAGTCCTAGAAATGTACGAATCTTGGTTGGGGTCTTCGGGGGCTTCCAGTTCTTTACTGCTTCAAATTTACTAGGATCCACATGAATACCTTCACTGTTCACTACGTGTCCGAGAAAACAAACCTCTTGTAGCTAAAATTCACATTTTGAGAATTTTTCGAACAGTTTCTCTTTTTCGAGCAACTCCAATATCAGATGAACTTCATGCTCCTTTTTAGACTTCGGATAAATCAGGTTGTCGTCAATGAAGACGATGACAAACTTGTCAAGATACGGCTTACATACGCGGTTCATAAGGTCCATGAATACCGTAGGAGCGTTAGTCAAACCGAAAGGCATGACCGTGAACTCAAAATGTTTGTCCTCGTCCGTACCTCGTCCTGAATGCAGTTTTGGGGATATCTTCTTCGCGTACTCTCAACTGATGACAACCAGATCGAAGGTCTATTTTCAAAAAATATCGTGACCCTTGCAGCTGATCGAACGTCAATCCTGGGAAGAGGGTAGCAGTTCTTTATAGTCAGCTTGTTCAGTTCTCGATAATCAATACACATACGGAACGAACCATCTTTCTTCTTAACAAACAACACTAGAGCTCCCCAAGGTGAAGAACTATATCGTATGAAACCTTTGTCTTGGAGCTCTTTGATTTGGTTTGACAGTTCTTGCATTTCTGTAGATGCCAAACGGTAAGGTGATTTTACGACAGGCATAGCTCCAGGAATAAGATCTATGTGAAACTCAACTTCGCGAGATATGGGTAAACCCGTTAGATCTTCTGGAAACACACCAGGGAAATTACATACAACAGGGGTGTCTTCGAGTTTCTGTTCGTCTGCTTTCATGGTCTTCAACTGTTTCAGGTTCCCTTCGGGACGTTCTCCATGAACTTCCAAAATCTCTCTGTTGGATAACGGAATTTGGACTATTTTCTCAAAGCAAACTATCTCTGCCTTAAGTCATGACAACCAATCCAATCCTATAATTATGTTGTAACTACTGTGTCCAAAAGGAATCAAATCGATGATAAATGTATGACATTCTAGTCCTAGTCCACATCCACGGACAATCTTGTTGGTTTCTATCTTTAAACCGTTAGCTATTTCAAATTTGTAACCGGAAGGTTTTGCGTTAATCAAAGGAAAGAATTCAGTAGAAATAAAACTAAAATCGGCACCGGAATCGAATAATACAGTAGCAGAATAATCGCTCAAAGAAAAAGTACCCGTCATGACGTTTAGATCTTGTTGAGCTTCATTAGCAGCAATGACAAAAGCTCTAGCACGTGGCTGGTTTCCATTGCTCCGCTAATTGTAGGAGCTAGACCCTGAATGTAGCGATTAATACGCTTGGTTTCTAGAATGACCATGTGTGACACTAGTCTAGCCAACTCATGAAATCAGGATGTATACTTATCAACATCAGCACCAATCATAGCATGATTCCAGAATTCTTCCTCTAATTTATGGACTACATCATCCATTTCGTACTCTTCCATCAATAACTTCTTTAGGTCTTCTCAAGGTGAAGCCATAGCAGCTTCCCGACCCTTGGCCTAAACTATATTGTTCCGCCATGTGTGGCACTAGTCTAGCCAACTCATGAAATCAGGCTGTATACTTATCAACATCAGCACCAATCATAGCATGATTCCAGAATTCTTCCTCTAATTTATGGACTACATCATCCATTTCGTACTCTTCCATCAACAACTTCTTTAGGTCTTCTCAAGGTGAAGACATAGCAGCTTCCCGACCCCTGGCCTGAACTATATTGTTCCGCCATGTTAGGGCTCGACCTTGCAGCATACAAGACGCAAATTAAACTTGGCTTTCTGCGAGACACTTGCTGATAGGGAGCACAGACTCCATGCTTTCAAACCATGTTAGTAAACCAAATGCACCTTCTGTGCCAAAGAACTTCTTGGCACCACAAGAACTGAATGTCTTGTAACTGCAACATTGAGTGTTGCTTGCTTGGTTTGTCCTTATCTCCCTTGCTTTGACTTCGGGTCATTAGCATTTCGATAGAGTATACCTCTTATAACTTCTCATAAGTTAAATCAATTAACGGCCTAAACTTTCGGTGAACAAAGCTCGTATCTGCTCTAGGTTCGTATGGTACGAATGTACCTTGATTGGTTTCCATGATTCGTTCCTGAGTTGCTCGTGTTTCTTCTTGAAGGCATGGTTTTAAAATTTGTCCACACTATTTATTTGAGTAAGTAATTTGACCAAAGTATAGTTCGAGTACCGTGCATATATATATAATGCAACTTTTAAAATTTATTGAAATAAAAATGGTTCAAACAAAGATGTCACGAAAGTTTATATAGATAAAATACAATGATAATCGTTCTCATATAAATAGTTCTAACTCTTCCATAATAGTTGTCGTCCAAAAAGATATGTCTGCCAAAAAGTTTATATTTCGTAGTAACTTACAACAAGGTTGGTTTCTTAACATAAATCACAATAAAAAGGTTTCGTCCAAAAATGTATTTCAAGTAACATAAAATATAGATTTTTTATTAATTTTTTTTAAAGTTAAAGTCGAAATTATGAATTTTGAAATTTGGAGTCGTAATAAAGTTTTTCAAAAATTTGAAGTCATAATAACCAAACACAATAAAACCGATGAAAAGAAATTTATATTTTGTTAATAGAAACATTTTTTCCGAATGTGGGTTGAATAATAATATTCAACAAAATTTGATGTTTACATATACCTTATAATACATAAGTTTTGACACTAAAACGATGTAACCGTTGAACATGCTAGTGCATCACGTTTTAAAAAGAAGTGTTTAAAAAGTATCTCACTTATACATGTTTTATTACCAAAGGACTTCGACTCGTCTAAATAAGTACCATCTCCGAAACACAACGACAGGACAAAAATTGTTATCATGGTTAACGCAATGAACCAATTTACCAAGCATAAAGGTCTCATTCTCGTATCAATCATTTTATCTCAAAAGGCGTCTCCCAGGCGATGGTCCGAAAACCAAACAACTAGAGTGATAACACTCCTAGGCGAGTGGCTCCTAGGGCAACTAATGACGTAATCCTTTGTTATCGGACGTCTTCAAAAATGAAACGTTAAAAGTAACATATTTCCACGGTAAAAACAATGTCAATCCACATAGTGCAATATGCAAGGTAGGGTCATATACCCTATTAAATGCCAGAATTGGCGCGGGGAAAAACGAGTTTTGTGTCATATTGAGATCGAAATATTACGGAGGTAAAAGTACGCACAGAAACGTAGCACATAAATAATAGCATAAAGATGTTGCTCAAAAACAAAATCTTGTAACGCTGACGAGGGTGTTTATGAATAATAAAAGAATGCTTTAAGTTTTAAAAATGCTTTAAGGTATGAAAGCGAGCTCTATGTGCCATAAATGGCCTTCCAACAAGTCGGCTAACAACTGGAGTTCAACTCCCAACTGAAGCTAAGACGGTTATGACGTATCAAAATATTCTTCCAACAACGCCGTTGGGATGAATCAATCAACCACTAGATGGTTATGTACTAATCGAGCACTCCTGCTCACATTCGTAGTCAAAATAGGGCTTAATAATATGACAAAATAAGACAAAAACATAACCGAAATATAGGTCTACGTAGTTTTTAATAGCGAAAGAATGAACGTCTCTACATGTCGTGCATACGCAGTCCATCTGCTGCTCGCTTTGAGCTCTTATCGGAATCTATCGACGAGTCCTTCTCAGGATCCTATGCAGGGTAGGGGTACAAAGAGTAGTTAGGGGTACGTCGTGGCTCACTTGCGGAAATCCACACTGTGCGAAGACAATTTTTGGGACATACTATGACCGTAAAGGTTTCCATAATAGAAAATGTACCTAGGTGCAGTGTGACAACTATGACAACAGTAACCGACATAAAATCAAACTCATAACATAAAGTGACAAGTCAAAACAAAGCATGATGTACTTAAACGCAAATAGCGGATATCTAAAAATATACACTTTATGATGCACATAATTCCTAGTATGCTTTTCAGTGACCAAAATGGAAAGTCGGTTTTTAAACTTCTTTAAAATAATGACTATACACAGCATTGCATAATACTCCATAAATTAGACATAGTTGATCAAGTTATGTCTAATTGACGTCTAATGATGCAACCGCTCAGACTAGTCGACTCGTTTCATGTTTGGTGTTTTTAAGAAAAAGAAAATCATTTTGGTTATAGTTTGGATTTTTATTTTGAAAAAAAACGGCATTCTCTATAACCTTAGGCTTTGATTACCAATCTGTCATACCCTGCTAAAGTGAAAACACGAGGTGTGACGTATTAATAAACATCACACAAGATAGATAAAACACCATACAAGATTAAGATAAAAGTAAAAATATCCGAATTACAACGATTCCAAGTACAAGTTTAAAAAGTTCAAAAGTTAAAATAAGTTGTTTTTCATCCGAACATGGATATCCTAAAAGACTTAAACTTCGCAAGAAAGAAGACATCTTGACAATGTCTGAACGCAAAAAGTTTCCACTTTAGGAAGGTCACCTGAAAAGCATGAAAAAATGATCAACTATCAAAAATAGTTGGTGAGCTCACATGATTACATAAAAAAATATAGTTTTATAAAAGAGTATATGTCCAAAATAGTATATCCAAATCAATATCAAGTTCTCAAAACAAGTTGAGAATCCAAAAACGACACAAGTTTGCAAAGACAGTTCCCGTTACCTAAAGTAACGTAACATTTTAAAACAAATCTCCAAAGATAGTCCCTATTACCTAAAGTAACGTGACATAAATCAATTCAATATATATGTATGCTATAGTGTTTAAGTGAGGCACTGCTTAAACGTATTCCAGCCTAATCGTTCCAAACATCCAATCAAGTTCCAGTTATATAGTGTGACACTAACACTTAGTACTATAAAACCTTGTGTAAGGAGTGAGGAGGGGCTAATATCCTAATAGCGCTATCCATAAGTACTAACGTCTCAATCCTGATATAGTAGGAAAAGTGAGCTAAAAGTAGTGGCGGGTTCCAAGAATACAACAACATACATACCAAGTTCAAAGTTCAATGCATTTTCAAAGTTCAATAAGTTTCAAATTTCAACAAGTTCAAGTATGCTCAAAATTTAAATATATAAAAAGTACGAGCATAGCAATTTAAATACGACACTTCATGTTTTTCACCCTAAAATCATAAAAACGGTAAAAGAGAGGTTGTGAGAAAATCTCCTCAAAAGTTAGGACAAATGATGACTTCACGACCAATTCACGGTAAGTAGGCAACCCAAACGAACGCACACCCTTCTAATCGAGACCTAAGGTAAATAAATATATCTAATTATATCCTAAAAGATATGCTCGGATGTTATAAACGTTCATTATACAAGTTTCATGTTCACTTTTGATTTCCAAAATTCACTTTTTAACGTCTAACATAAAATCATAAAATGACCCGGTTTTCCCTTCACTTCAAAAGTTTATTTGACCAAGTAAAAATTACTTCTAGTTATAGCCCTTGGAATACCTCATATTATCATGTGTCTAATGTGTCTAAAATTATTTGCAAGGGTTTCCCATGGTTTAACTTATCCAAAATGGTCATACTCCAAATTTTACTCAAATCTGTACACTTTTTGTATTAACATATTAAACTAGTTATCACGTGAGTTTTAGCTATAGAGGAGTCCCCAATATTATTTTTTGACCCATACAAGTTAGGTGTAAATTTCAGTCCAAAACAGTCTAAGTGTTCACTCAACTTGTTTCAATACCAAATGTGTCCAAATTGATCCATATTGCAAATTGACCTCTGAAATTATAAAGTAAACACATATACTTAAGTTTTAGTGGTGGTGTGGGTCCATATCTAGAAAGTATGATAATTTTATACCCACATAAAGTTGATACATTTTCTGGCCTACATGCATTTTCAGAAATTGTTTCTTACACAATCTAGTATTTTGTTCCCAAAAACAATTCTTATCACTAAAGGCCAAACATATTTGGATACTAAATGAATATATGTAACTTCCAGAGGTAGTTTGAAGATAAAATCATAAAGTACTAATATTTTATGAGTTTTACAAGATTGAAAATCAAATCTTCCATTTGTGTACACTGTCTGCACATGAATCTTGCATAATTTTTTTTGATAATGCTACGTATCTCCACTCACTTTAACCAAACTAGAAAGTTTAGAGGACTATTTGAGGATAATTTTGAAAAAAATAAGCAACCATAACTCCTAAAAATGAGTGAGATATTACTGTTTTAGTGGGACACAAATTTTCAAACAGCTTGCTATTTCCTTTTTTGATCAACTTTGCATGCATTTTCTTGCTACTTTTATTTCAAAAACTACCATACCAAGTGTAGTTACTCTATTTAAAACTATTTTAAAGTTATAAAATATCCTTAGATCAAATATTTCTTGTGGTTTAATTATATAAAAAGATTGTGCAAGATAAAGTGCAGGAACTTATGATTTAAACTCTTTTGGTGCAAGAACAACACATGCTGTCTTGCACCAATGTTTTTACCTTGATTAATAGAAGATGTAAGAAATATAAGGGCTGAGATGTTGAGATATCTTGACGGACTTCTTTTATGACCTATTGATTTAAAATCTTAACCCACAACTAGTTCATTTACCCTTGTAGATTGTTGTTCTTGATCAATCCTTGAAAAATCGTGAATGTTTTGGTGTTTCTTCTTGTTCTTGTCGCCAAAAGAGAGGGAGGAGGAGTGAGTTGAGATTCTAGTGAGAGAAATGTGTGTGTGAATGGTATTGCATGATAATAAAGTGGTATTGTGGTTTTGGTATAGAAAGGAGGCAAGACTTGATGTGTGTAAGATAGGAAATGGAAGACTTGAAAAATAAATGGGGATGTAGGGGTGGCATCACATGGGGCTGAACTTGAATATATATTTTTTGTTAGATTTTGGTAATTGTATGTATTGGGTATTAATAGTATGTATTATGTTGTATAGTGTAAGTGTTTGGTAAATACGTAAACTAACATAAAAACGTAACTTTTAAAATAGTTTTGCAAGTTAGTTAAACTAACTTTTTCCATGTGTAATGACATTATTAAAATGTTATTTGAGCATATCATTGGTTGTTAGGACCGTTAACTAGGATCGTTAAGTCAAAGGTGCGTTCGTATAACTATGGTTCTTAAGAAAATAAGCGTTAAATGCTAAAAATTACATGACCACATAAAAGTGACCCCACAAATAATTAAAAAGTAAAAATCATTCGTTTGCTTTTGGTTACTGACTCAGAAATACACGGTTTTCACACTGGATGTTGTGGAAGACATTCCAAAACAAAATTGATATGTTATTGTAACACCTCAATGCCTTTTTACAAAATTAACACAATCCCGTCATTCTCTCATTCTGTGACAATCCGCAATTTCAGGTCATTTTACGTCAATAAACTCTCAACTATTTACTTTGGGCATTTACGCGTTTACTTTTAATTACAACCATTAAGTTAAATCGCGTAAACTGAAAATCAACAATTAACGTAAACTGACATTAATCAAATAAAAGTTTACGTCAAACAACTGTTATATAATTATTAACATAATTTATAACTTTTTGTATTTTATTTCTATACATTACGTAAAACGTTTACGTATCGCAATATTTAGCTTCATGCATGTAAACTATACCACCTTTCTACACTTAACCAAATACCCACAATTATATCCAATACCCAAAATTTATATAATTCCTATCCATAAACACTTCCATGACCAGCACCTTTTGATTTCATAAATCAAATATCAAGTGTTTGTAAGATTAAACCATGTGCTATATTTCCAAGTTCATGCATTATTATACCAACCATCTTACACTTCTAGCAACTATCTTACACTAGTCTTACACCAAGCAACATACCCATTCTTTCTTACATACTTTCCATGCCTCCTCCCCTAATTTGCATGGATTAAGTAAGATTTGTTCCCTAGATATTTATGCTATATAAGGATGAATCAACTAGCTCTTTTATTCTTATTCTACACTTGAAAAAATTCACAAAAACTCTCTTGTTCCTCTCCTAAAACCCACGGCTCAAAAACCATAACTAGAATCCCATTTGTTTTCCATTTTCTTGATATTACAAGCATACAAGTGTGATCAAGGGTATTATCTAAGGTGTTTCAAGTTGATTTCAAGTTTTAGGAGCAAGGGTTTATAAAAACTAGTTAGGGTTTACAAGTTCTTGGGCTATAAATTTTTTAGGGTTTTTAGTGTTCTTAAGTTATCATCATCATCTTCACTACAACAAATAAGCATAAACTTCATTTTATAATTTTCACACTTCATTTACCTATTTCCATACTTACATTACATAGTTATATGCATGAACATCATATATTTCATATTATATCACCACTTAGTTTTGTATTTTAACAAGTTTACAAGAAAACCAAGATTATATATAAACAAGTAAATACTTACACATGAATGACAATAATTTACAAACATGTTAGAACATTAAAAAGTATTTATTTTGGTATATTACATGGACTAGTTAATTTATTAAACTAGTTGTTAAATAATTTGTTCATAAACTAGTTTATATAGTTTTATAATTTATTGTGTTCATGACATTTTATTTATATATTTGAGATGAGATGTATGGGACTAGGTTAGTGGATGTTGTTGATATAAAGGATGTTGAAGTGGTTAATTTAGAGGTTATTGTTATATAAAATGGTGTAAAATTTTCAAGTATTAAGATTTATAAAAACCCTTGTTTACAGCTAACCTAGGACAGTGTGACATGGGTTTTTTGATAAGTTAAGGAAATAAACATGTAATCATGGTAACGTGAAGGCAAAGATGTCATGAGATATCATGGATAGTATAAAATAGATAAATAAGGGAATGCCCACGAGCTCATTATAATCATACCATGTCTTATAATAATGTCGTGACTACCAGCATCTAATAGAGGGGCTGCTCAACATGTAATAGAGGAGTGACCTCTTCTACTAAAATGGGTGGAGGGATCAGCTCCACAATGTGATGGGATGTAGAGCAACACAACCAATCACCATGACCGTGAAAACATGTAAACTAGGTATGCCCCATACGCCCTCGAATAATAATGGCCAAACATGAAATATAATAGGTAACCATGAAAAGGGACGCCGCGTGAAATCACTCTCAACGCGAAGAGTGTGACACAGGTGCCTCATGTGTTCACGGTCATTGGTACTCATGACTGGTGGTAGTCCTGTAATTAATCATGGTTCAGGCATATATCTAGTCGGGGATTAGAAACAAGTCATGAAATCCAAATCGTAAATGTTCATGGCAAACGACATAAAAATGGGGAAGATAGCAGTTTACTGGGGATGAAATCATGAAAAGAAAAGAATGTCCTTAATGAAAGGACGGAATATTCCGTACTTATGTCCAGCAGTAACGGAAAGAGATGGATAAGAAAGATGGAAGTACTTGCTTATGCGATTAACATGTTAAAGGACATATATAAGTTACTTGTTCAATGGATTAAGGTTTACTTTCCCATTTTTAGCAACTTTCATCATTTTTAGCTACTTTCTATTTTTGGTAATTTCAATTTTTGCAACTTTCATATTTTTAGTAAACTTTTCTATTTTTAAGTACTTTCTATACTTAGCATGATTCTTGATTAGTAGTGCCCATGATTAAATATTCATGATTATATGTTTCATGATTAGTATTCTTTTTATATTGAGTACTTTCCAACATAGAAGCTTCTAATTATGTACGTTTCCAACATAACTTTCTTAATTAACTTCATACTGAAACTTTCCTGATTTCATAAGTTCAACATTAAACCTTCCAAAAATAGACTTTCTAAAAATAGCAGGTTTCCATAAATGCAGGTTTCTATAAAATTAGCAGGTTTCTATAACTAGCAGGTTTCTATAATAGCAGGGTTCTATAAATAGCAGGTGTCTATACATAGCAGTTTTCTATAAAATAGCAGGATTCTAATTCTGTATTTACCATCAACTCTTATTTACATAATTTACGTAATTAGTCTTTTGTTATTATTTAATTAACATGCTCTTTAATAATCCATTTTTGCAAAACAAGCCCTTATAATATCAAATAATGGTATTTCCTATTATACTTTAATATTGCTCATCCTTGGTACTTTTCTCATAATATAACTTTTAGGTCTCAGTTTTAATACAATTCGAAATTTATATCTTTTATATATAATTAATCCTGTTTAACCCATAACAATTATCACCTGACAATTTATACACATTCTACTTATTTGTATCAGAATCTATACAATATAATTAACATGCCTAATCAGCCCCAAAGTTCAGAAAATTACAAAACACCCCTGATACTTTTAAAACACAAATGGGTAAACCAATAAATGCACAAACCCTAATTAGAATTTTCCCCAACCAATTTCATAATTTTTTATTACTTTAGTATGTATGGACCTGGGAAAGTATAAAAACCCTAACCATTAAATTCGTTTTCCAAATTATTCCTTCATTTTCTTTTTAATTTCAAAGGCAAGAATTAGAAATTCCACAATAATTATCTAAATCTTTTATACAATTTTTCTAACAATTTATCTGGTTCATACATGATATATACAAGTCATAAAAATTATAAAATCGAAAGTATAAATTTATTTAGAGCCGAATACAATTCTTGCAATTATTTAGGGTTTAGATCATGTTTAAGCTTAATAAATCAAAATAACGTGCATGGTAATTTTTCTCATGAACATATCAGATGTATATAATGTAAAATGAGTTATAAAAATACCTTGAATAATTATGGATGATTTTATGAATTATTGAGTTCGGCTAGGTATTTCGAATTCAAAAGAACACCATAAATCGAATCAAGCTTCAAACCAATGAACCAATAATTTTCTTAGCTCCCTTGTACTCCCAAGAACCCTATAAAAATCGTTCCTTGCCTTGAAAAAATTATGGAGCCGCCACTTTAATTGTTTAGGGTTTTGGAAATGGTTTTTAAGATATTTACAAATGAAAATTGTATATAAAAAGATATATAAAAGAAGGTGCCGTGATTTTTGGGTATTCAAGGGGATAAAATCAGATTTAATTTTTCCTAAAAAAATATTTTATAATTTCCCTATTTTTATTTTATATTTAATTGTATAATATAAGTAATTAACTTATAATAATTTCGGCAAAATGCATAAATATAAGAAATAATTATTTTTCTTGCATAATATAAGATATTTTAATCTTATATAAATTTTATACTTGTCACATGATGTACTTTATAATTTATAACACTTGATTGAATTTTATTCATGCTTTTATTAGATTTTCTGACATTAGGGGCATTTTGGTAATTTTGCACTTGTTCTGATTTTTGGGTTTTACAATATGCATGAACATTATATATTTCATATTATATCACCACTTAGTTTTGTATTTTAACAAGTTTACAAGAAAACCAAGATTATATATAAACAAGTAAATACTTACACATGAATGACAATAATTTACAAATATGTTAGAACATTAGAAAGTATTTATTTTGGTATATTACATGGACTAGTTAATTTATTAAACTAGTTGTTAAATAATTTGTTCATAAACTAGTTTATATAGTTTTATAATTTATTGTGTTCATGACATTTTATTTATGTATTTGAGATGAGATGGATGGAACTAGGTTAGTAGATGTTGTTGATATAAAAGATGTTGAAGTGGTTAATTTAGAGGTTGTTGTTATATAAAATGGTGTAAAATTTTCAAGTATTAAGGTTTATAAAAACCCTTGTTTACAACAGACCTAGGACAGCATGACATGGGTTTTTTGATAAGTTAAAACCTTAAGAATATGTTAGTACGTCTTAATACGATTATGTGCATATAAGGAACTCGAAAAACGAACGTAAAACGAAGAAGTGTTGTCTGATCATATATCGTTTTGTGTTTTTAAGGCCTTTTGGGTTTGAACCGGCTTAAGAATAAGACTAGAAAGTTGCTCGGAATAATATTTCAGTAAAAGAACGCGTGTTTTCGAAGCCTTAAAGTGTATTATGAGTTAGTTAATCTTTATTAAAACTAGACAACTTTTATATAAAAATTCCTGCACACTTTTATAAAGCATAAAAGCTGTTAGAAATCAAATTGGGTGTTTATGAGTGTTTTCGGGTCCGTTTGGACTATAAAAACTTTAAGAAATAATATAGTAACACTTGTATAATATTATACGCGTTTAAAAACTTTATAAATATTATTTACGAACTAATTAGGATATATAGTTTGTCACTTTAGAAATAATAAAAATAGTGGATCGAGCGTAATTGACTATAATTAATTTTCTTCAGACTAATAGAATATTTTACATGTATATATACTTAGTCATTAAATGACAAACTTAACATAAACATTATTTTAACTTATAAGGCTAAAACTAGAAACTATTAGGTAGTGGATTTAACATTATCAAAACACTGTTTTATTTATTTTCAAGTACATATTCTTATCCGACCCTATATTAATAAAGGTTGCTTACCGGTTCATTGTGACGTCATTTCTTGTTGATTTATCTTAAAATCAATTCCATCACTTGAGGTAAGTTTATAGCCCAACTTTAGCCTCTTATCCCATTTAACAATACTTTACAAATCTTGAGGTGAGATACATGCCACGTTTTACATTTGGATGCAAGTACTCTTTTAACAATACTTATTCTTATCCGACCTATAATTAATTAGGTTGCTTACCGGTTCATTGTGACGTCATTTCTTGTTGATTTATCTAAAAATCAATTCCATCACTTGAGGTGAGTTTATAGCCTATAGCCCCGCTTTACTTGTTTAACAATTACTTTACAAATCCTTGAGGTAAGATACATGCCAATAAAAACGTTTTACATTTGATATGCAAGTAAACTCCTTTTAAAACAATTACGAGTTGCCTAAGTAGTGATAACCCATTATACCCAGTATCATGAACTGTTAATTACTTTGTGTAAACGCATGTGTTATAAATAGATCTATTTTGGATTGACATCCCTGTCCGAGTAAGTCATGCTTACTTGTCAAATGGACGTATATCATATCGAATTTTGGATGTTGCGGGTTGAACATATACACGGGTACATTAGTGCATAAATATGCACACATACATAGTTGTAGCTTCAGTGTCACGAGCTTAGGGAAATCGTAATTACATTTTGTAATTTTGTATGTGTTACATTATTTAACGCATTGAACTCTTACGGTCTTACATTTATACTTACATAAACCTATGAATTCACCAACTTTATGTTGACGTTTTAAAGCATGTTTTCTCAGGTCAGTAACTATCTGCTAATTGTATAGCGTTTTGGAAGCATCATATATTGATTCATTTTGCGGTCTCATATCAAGAAAGATTTACTGCATTACTTTTAAACATTTGGTTATGTATTAAAATCTTTACGTTTTCATATTAGTGAACTCTTGAAGCATGGTGCTTTTGTACAAACCTTGAATTGAAATCAAACGTTATCTTTCAAACGACTCATATAGAGGTTGTTCTTTATCTATCTTGTGCTTATGTATTATGAAGTAATGCCCCCGGTTATCATTCCGTTGCCACATATTTTGGGGGTGTTACAGATTGGTATCAGAGCTAGGTTATAGAGAACTAGGTTGTATAACTTACCTAGACTTTAACCGTTTTCATAAACATCGCATCACATAAAACTTTTTTATGTGCATACACACTACTTGCTTACACTATGTACTTACATGATTTATATACGTGCTTACCTTATCTAGCGTATATTTTTACACTTGTCTTATATATTATACTTATATAAACCTTTTGATTGTCACAGCAATCATGTCTTCGTCTTCGTCTCATGCTACCGTTACGTATACCTCCATATCCAGTGACGATGATTTACCATCATGAGGTATCCCTTTGATGGATGCTTGCGAGCCAGAGGCACCCTAGGCTGCTCTATAGTCTCCAGAGCAGGCACCACTTTCAACAGTTCCTGCTCCTGTGTACCCGGAGTATCTTGCACCATCTGATGACGACATAGAGCCAGCCGAGGCTCAGCCTATATCACCATTCATATCACCTACCTCCTCTCACCAGATTATGTGGCAGACTCCGAGCCCTCTAAGGAGGAGGAGCTTAAGGAGGATCCTGAGGATGACCTCAAGGAGGAGCCCTCTGAGGAGGAGGAGCTCTCAGCTTCGGCCGATTCCCCACCAGCTAGACTATACATTGACCTACCATCTGAGGTAGAGGAGGACGAGGTCCCTTCTACACCACCATCACCCACTTCTCATCACCATATCATCCCCCTATCTCAGATTGGACTCCGTAGGGCACAGATATCTGTCCGACCCCAGACCTCCTACCAGTATCCCTTAATGCATTAGTTGACAACTGGGTAGCTGCACCTACACCTCCATCACCATCACCATCTCTACTATCACCCCTATCATCTCCATTACCCATGATTCCATCACCACCATTACAGCTATCACCACCTACTCGCAGAGATATCATTCCCAAGGCTGACATGCCGCCTCGGAAGAGAGCTAGATTTGCTGCTCCATCTCATAGATTTAAGATCAGGGAGAGTTTAGAACTTTGGCTACGGTAATATAATTCAACATCACAACCTTCGGTATGCGCCATGATCAAATCACATTACGTCTAGACCGCACGGCTTAGTAAACAAAGAGTACCCCCTTTGCGCCTCATACTCTATCGACAACTTTTTAACAAAATCTCTGCGCTGGCGAGCCATCAAACTAACTGTCAAATATATCGCCTGTTCGGTCTACATATCCCTGTTGGATCACATTCACTGGATTTATGACCTCCTTAAAGGAGGTCAAGGAGAATGTAAATGATATTGCCACCATGCATAGACAAGATAACGAGGAGTTTTATCTGCGTCACCAGGACACACAAGATGACAGAGTCGTACTATAGGCTTGTGTATCTACACTTAAGAAGGAGAGGCGATATCATTGCTCTATGGCTATTGTTGTAGAGCATGAGGCCATGTATGCTCGACAGGCTTGGACTCACTTCATGGATTGCATCCGTGAGTTACGGGCCGAGATGAGACTATTACAGGGAGAGGTCGAAGACTTATAGCAGTGCAGGCGAGATGATGCTGACAGGTTGACTAGGCACATACAGCGTGACAGAGCCAGGGAGGATGCTAGAGATCCCGAGCATCATGATGGACCAGCAGACGCCGGTAGTAGTTGTTAGGCTTGTATCAGTTATTTAGCTATGTTGTATAACCTGCTAAGTTTTATGGGTAACTCTCAGCTAGTAGGCTCGTTAGGAACTTGTATTTCTCATTATGTAACCGAACCTATTATGTATGTTTTACGATGTTGTTATATATGACGTCGGTTTATTTATGTCATCGTTGATCTCATTTTCATATATTCTCTGCGTGTCGTGATCTCATTTTATATATCGTACTTATTGTGTATCGTGATTATGTTTCGGATGAAATCTCATGTGTGTTGTATTTCTTGTGATTTGGAAGAAAATGACTAGTCCAAGGATGTCAATGAGTCAGGAAGCTCTCGAGGAGCTGATCTCCCAACGCGTAGCTGATGCGTTGGCAACTTATGATACAGACCGGAGTAATGGCGATGATACCATGATTCGGGAAGTGTTGGAAGAAGGACGACACCCACTACTCGTGAGTGCACGTATAGTGACTTCTTGAAATGCCAAACTCTTAACTTTGAGGGGACTGAAGGGGATGTAGGATTAGCCTAATGGTTCGAAAAGATGGAATCTGTGTTCCATATCAGCAAATGCACTACGGAATGCCAAGTGAAGTTTGCTACTTGCACTCTACTGGGAAGTGCATTAACATGGTGGAATTCCCATGTTAGAACAGTTGGACATGATGCTGCTTATGCGTTGCCATGGAAGACATTGATGAAAATGATGACTGAAAATTATTATCCTAGGAGTGAGATAAACAAGCTGGAAACCGAGTTGTGGAACTTGGTTGTAAAAGGTACTGACGTTGAGAGCTATACTCAACACTTTCAAGAATTGATTCTACTGTGCTCAAGAATGGTTGCAGATGAATCAGACAAAGTGGAAAAGTATACTGGTGGACTTCCTGGTTGTATTCAAGGGAGTGTGATTGCATCTAAGCCAAAAACACTTCAAGAAGCGATCGAGTCGACAAGAAGTTTGATGGATCAGAAGCTTCTTAGCTATGCTGCTAGGCAAGCTAAAAACAAAAGGAAAATGGACAACAACTCAAGAAACAACCATGCTCAACAGCCGCCTTACAAGAGGCATAATGTGGCTAAGACTTATGTTGTTGGGCCTGGTGAAAAGAGAGAGTATGCTGGAACTCTACCCTTGTGCAACAAGTGCAACTTTCTTCACAATAGGTCGTGCGCTGCAAAGTACACAAACTGTAAAAGAGTTGGTCATTTGGCTTGATATTATTGGAGTCCTACTGCTGGTAACACTCAAAGAGCCCCTGGAGCGGTTTAGAAGACGGGTCCGTGTTTTGAATGTGGAAGTCAAGGACACTTCAAGAGGGATTGCCTGAAACTGAAGAACCAAAATCATTGAAATGCAGCTAGGAACGATAAAGCTCGTGGAAGGGCTTATGGTTTAGAAGGAGGTGAACCCAACCCTGACTTGAACGTTGTTACGGGTACGTTCCTCCTCAATAACCGTTATGCTTCTATCTTATTTGATACCAGTGCCGATAGAAGTTTTGTGTCAACTACATTTAGCTCCCTAATTGATATCACCCCATCCACATAAGACAATAGTTATGACGTTAAATTAGCCGACAGAAGAATAACAGGAGTTAATACTATAATTCGGGGTTGTACTTTAAACTTGTTAAATCACCCATTCAATATCGACCTAATGCCCGTAGAGCTTGGTAGTTTTAACGCTATTGTTGGTATGGATTGGTTATAAAAGTAACACGCCGTAATCGTTTGTGACGAGGAGATTGTTCGTATCCCCTATGGCGATGAAGTGTTAATTGTTCAAGGAGATAAGAGTGACGGTAGAAATGAGTCTCGACTAAACACTATCTCATGCACCAAGACTCAAAAGTATTTTCTAAAAGGATGTCATGTCTTTTTGGCACGCATCACTAAAAAGAAGACTAAAGACAAGTCAGAGGAGAAGCGACCTGAAGATGTACCAGTTGTGAGAGATCTTCTAGAAGTTTTTCTTGAAGACTTGTCGGGTGTTCCACCAAACCGACAAGTGGAGTTTCAGATCGACTTGGTACCTGGTGCTTCACCTGTAGCATGGGCGCCTTATCGATTAGCCCCATCCGAGATGAAAGAATTGTCGGACCAATTGCAAGAGCTTTCTGACAAAGGATTTATAAGGCCAATTTCCTTACCATGAGGAGCTCTGGTTTTGTTTGTCAAGAAGAAGGATGGATCGTTTCGGATGTGTATCGACTATAGAGAGTTGAATAAGTTGACGGTGAAGAACCGTTATCCGCTTCCAAGAATCGATAATTTATTTGACCAACTGCAAGGGTCAAGTGTCTACTCGAAGGTTGACCTAAGATCGGGTTACCATCAACTTAGAGTTCGGGAAGAAGATATCCCGAAGACCACATTTAGGACTCGTTATGGTCATTACGAGTTTCAAGTCATGCCATTCGGTTTGACCAACGCACATGCGATATTTATGGATCTCATGAATCGGGTGTGCAAACCGTATTTGGACAAGTTTGTGATTGTTTTCATTGACAGAATTTTGATCTACTAAAAGAGCAAGCAAGAACACAGAGAACACCTTAAGTTAATTTTAGAATTGCTTAAGAATGAGGAGTTGTATGCCAAATTTTCGAAGTGCGAATTTTGGATTCCCAAAGTACAATTTCTCGGTTACGTGATTGATAGTCAAGGCATTCATGTGGATCCCGCCAAGATTGAATCTATTAAAGATTGGGCGTCTTCTAAGACTCCAACGGAGATTCGTCAATTTTTAGGTCTTGCCGACTACTACAGAAGATTCATTGAAGGTTTTTCAATGATTGTCAAGCCGATGACCAAGCTAACTCAGAAGAGTGTGAAGTACGAATGGGGAGATAAGGAGGAAGAAACATTTCAAATGTTGAAACAAAAATTATGTAGCGCGCCAATTTTGGCTTTGCCCGAAGGAACCGAAAACTTTGTAGTTTATTGCGATGCTTCGCATAAAGGTTTAGGTGTTGTGTTAATGCAAAAGGAGAAGGTTATAGCTTACGCTTCTCGACAACTAAAAATACATGAGAAGAATTATGCAACTTATGACTTAATGTTAGGAGCTGTAGTGTTCGCTCTAAAGATTTGGAGACACTACTTGTATGGCACAAAGTGTATCGTGTTCACTAATCATAAAAGCTTGCAACACATCCTTGATCAAAAGGAGTAGAACATGAGGCAACGATGTTGGTTGGAGTTGCTTAGTAATTACGATTGCGAAATTCGTTATCACCTAGGAAAGGCGAATGTAGTGGCAGATTCTTTGAGCCGAAAAGAACGGATCAAGCCATTACGAGTTCGATCCTTAGTTATAACTATTGGTTTGAACCTTCCTGTGCAAAATTTGAACGCTCAAGCTAAGGCAAAGAAAAGCTGAAAATACCAACACTAAAGACTTATGAGGTATGATCAAGAAACTTGAACCCCATGCAAACAGAACATTTTGTTTGAAAAACAAAAGTTGGTTACCATGCTTTCATGACTTAAGAGCTTTAATTATGCACGAGTCGCATACCTCGAAGTATTCAATCCATCCGGGTTCTGACAAGATGTACCATGACTTGAAGAAATTTTATTGGTGGCCCAACATGAAAGCAGATATTGCCACCCTCTAACGTCAGTAAGTGTTTTATGACATGCACGAAAGGTACAAAGCTGAACACCGAAAAAACCACTTTATTGTTGGTACAGACCTAAGATACCTCATGAAAAGGGATAAAATCGACTATGGATTTTATCACAAAGCTACTAAGACGTCAAGGGGTTACGTATAACCATTGGAGTGATTGTTTTAATCGTCTTACCAAGTCTGCTCACTTTTTACCAATGAAGGAGAATGATTCGATGGAGAGACTGACGAGAGTATACTTGAGAGAAGTGGTCTCAAAGCATGGAGTGTCAGTCTCTATCATCTCTGACCGTGATAGCAGATCGCATTTCTGGCAGTCGCTCTAGAAAGCTTTGGGTACTCGTTTGGATATGAGTACGGCTTACCATCCGCGGACTGATGGTCAAAGCGAGAGAACCATTCAAACTCTCGAAGACATGTTACGCGCATGCGTAATAGATTTTGGAAATGGTTGGGATAAGCATTTATCGCTAGTAGAGTTCTCATACAACAACAATTATCATACAAGCATCAAGGTTGCACCATTTGAAGCACTCTAGGGTCGCAAGTGTCGATCACTTGTTTATTGGGCTGAAGTCGGAGATGTTCAGCTCACTGGCCCAGAAATCGTTCATGAAACTACTGAGAAGATCGTGCAAATTAAAAGCAGAATTCAAGCCGCGCGCGATCGTCTGAAGAGTTACGCCGATGTGAGGCATAAGCCTTTAGAAATTCAAGTGGGAGACAAAGTCATGTTGAAGGTTTCACCTTGGAAAGGGGTTATCCATTTTGGCAAACGGGGAAAGTTAAACCCGAGGTATATTCGACCTTTAAGGTGATAGCAAAAGTAGGAACCGTTGCTTATAGACTCGAACTTCCTTAATAATTAAGCAGGGTTCATAGCACGTTTCACGTGTCTAACTTGAAGAAGTGCTTGTCCGACGAATCGCTTGTAATTTCGTTGGATGAGATCCATATTGATGACAAGTTACATTTCGTAGAAGAGCCCGTGGAAATTATAAACTGAGAGGTCAAGCGGTTGAAGTAAAGCCGTATTCCTATCATCAAGGTTCGATGGAACTCTAGAAGAGGCCTAGATTTACATGGGAACGTGAAGATCAATTTTGAAAGAAGTATGCGCACCTGTTCGCAAACCCCATACCTTCGTTAAATACCACGACTTGAGCTTTGGGAAAAAAGCTCTTTTAAGAAGAAAGACTATGAAAACCCGCAATTTCAGGTCATTTTACACCAATAAACTCTCAACTATTTACTTTGGGCATTTACGCGTTTACTTTTAATTTCAACCGTTAAGTTAAATCGTGTAAACTGAAAATCAACAATTAACGTAAACCGACATTAATCAAATAAAATTTAATGTCAAACAAGTGTTATATAATTATTACGAAGATAATTTATAACTTTTCGTATTTTATTTTTATACATTACGTAAAACGTTTACGTTTCGTAATATTTAGCTTCATGCATGCATGTAAACTATACCACATTTACCTATACCCTCAATATTTATACCTTAGCAAAAATTAAA
>BQNB010025663.1:10907-59403 GCA_026074375.1 Tanacetum coccineum
GGTAGCTTATGTCTTAGCTTATTGAGTTTATTAGCTCTTTAGAATTTTGAGTCATTTATGCATTTTCCTGAGTTTACTCTCTTGAGCATTAGATTTAAAGGATTTATTGTGTTCCTAGCTTATTTTGCTTTTCATTTTTAGTTCAAATACTTCTTAAGCTGCTTAGATCTTCTTTTGTCTTTGAATTTGAGCTTATATTAAAGCTTGTGCAAGCTTTTAAGTCCAAACAAGCATTTTGAGCCCAAAAGCTTACTTTCTGTAAGCAGACATTCATAAGCTCTTTTTGAGCTCATCTTTGAGTTATAGCTTAAACTCCTTTTATTAAAAGTTCTTAGAAATGTTGGTTTTATAAGTTTCAGTTGTTGTTTTTCAAAAAATTTCAAAAAAATAAAAAAAATAAAAAATAGCAAAAAGGGGTGTCTGCCAATCTCGAACCCACGACCTCTTGCACACAGCACACACGCCTTATCACTTTGCTTCAATAGCTCATCCATCATCTTTTCCTTTCATTAAATACTTATACACGTTTCACCATTCATCTTTTATAATAAGTTGTAGCCTAATAAGCCATTTTCTCAGCTTATTTGATAAGCTGAGTTGTGTATTTTATTTTTCTAGTAATCTTTGTTGCATCATAGACTTTTCCTGGATTTTTCATATTTTTTCGTTAATTAATTTATTTTTTAGGATTTTTCGAAAATTTTAATTGTAGAAAATTCATAAAATAGAAAAAAGTTTAAGAAAATTAAAAAAAATAGTTTTTAGTTTTATAAAAATTACTTTTAGGTTTACATTCAGTAAAATTATTTTTCTCAATTTTTAGGACTTAATTTGCTATTTTTTAAGATTTAATTAGTTTTTAATTCATAATGAATTCAAAAATAACCAAAAAAAATATTTTTCTTTTTCTAAAAATTTTCTTTTGTCTTATTTTAGGTTTATAATTTAGTTTGCATTTTTAGGAATTGATTTGGTCTTATTTGCTTTTTAGTCGCGTTTTATTTGTTCCCGTTATTTGATTTAGTTGTTTAATTGTTTTTGTGTGCTTATTTTAATCGTTGTTTTTATTTAGTAGTTATAGATAATCAAAAATATCTTTTCTCTCATTCAAATCATAATCCAAGCTAAAGCGTGGTTTCAATTTCGCAAGTTGTTGGGGAAATGACCTGGGTGATCTTTCTTCCCGGTTAAATATACGTATTATATATTATATATATCTTTTAGATTGAGTTTTTCTTAAAGGAGACTTTAGGAAAGTTCTTAATTGCTCTTTTGGAAATATTAATAGTATATTTTATAGTGTATAAAAATTACAATAAGTTTTTGGCGCCGCTGTCGGGGACTTGTGTTAAAGTTTCCGTCGTTTACGTTTGTTGATTTTGGTTTGAAGATCCTTTCGTCCTCGAAAGTTTCATTTTTGTTAAATATTTCAAAAATCGAAAAAAAAATTAAAAAACCTAAAAGTAAAAAAATATTTTCTTTTTCTTTTTAGTATAATTATCATATAAATATAAAAAAAAATCAAAAATATAAAAAATTTGTCCTTAAAAAAAAATACACAAAGTTGTTCAATTATACAAGAGATAACCTAGAAAACCCTAATTGTGCCTCAATTGGGAACTTTTGACCGCGTTTACTCAATTTTTACCCATTTTTACCCAAACCCACCTTATCAACTTTTGATTATAATCCGTAATATAGTCTTGGGATCAGTGACCTATTCATTCTTAATCAATGTACTCCGAATTACAAGCTTGAAAACCCTAATTGAGCCCTAAATGTACCTGAAACTCATAACTTTTGCATTTTGACCCATTTTGAAAGTTTTTCTTGCAATCAAGCACCTTGATGACCATGATACTTCATCCCTAAGCAGATTACAAGCACCTCTCATCAAATATCATTCCATTAGTTTTGAATAAAGGCTTCAAATGGTACTCTTGTTTCTTCTATCCTTAGCGCGTCATACCATGATCAAAAACAATCTCACCATAGCTAGTTTCTAGCTTAATACAAACACATTCTTGCTTCATCCACATCCCTACCTAGTTAATACACATGTCCAATATCAGATCACAATCAAACCTAGCCCTTAAGTGTAATTCGACTATAAAATAGGGAGCCTAAACACTTTATTCAAACCATCCCACTTCCTCTCTTATAACCCTTCTAACTTAGTAGCAATCCCTGTGCTTTAAGGAGATCTAAAGGTCTTAATAAGGCTCAAGTGCAGAAAGGAATCAAAATAAACCGAGAAACGAAGCCCCAGAGTCGTTATTCTAGGCGTACGAAGCTAAAAGTCCCGATTTCGACCCGTTTCTAAGCTATAAGCTCAAACCAGGTTCTCTAAACTTATACTCTGTATTCATGCCGTCATAATGTTCATATGATCATGCTAAAATCATAATATAAAGCTTTGAACTCAAAAACCTATGTGTTTTACCTTTTGATCCAATAACCGTACCACCCGAAACCCTAATTTCTGTTTTTTGTTAATTATAAGCTAAAATTGAAACTATATGTTCTATTCTATCCCAATAGCTTAATTACATTAAAATAAGTGATTTGATAGTCATGAAAGAATTTACTTAAAACCTGCACGCGTTTATTTTAAACCCTAATATGATCCCGTTTGCTTTACTAGCCTTAACGATGTTATTTTAAACTTGGTGGCATTAAATTCTTCATTTTAAGTTTATTATAAACTTATAAATGTTATTGGAATGTTCAAATTAAGTTTGCATGGCCAATTGGGACATTGTTTTGTATTTTAATCCATGCAGGGTTATATCCGTAACTTTCGGAAACTTATAACTAAAAGGACTAAAAAATGTCATTTTATCAAAGTTATAACTACAGGGGTCTATTATGTCACTTTTTAAAGTGTAAGGTTTACTTTGTATATCTTTTAAACTTGAGGGACCAAACTCGTAAAAGTGCAAACTCCAAGGGTATATTTTGCCACTTTTCATTCTCAAGGGTCTAAATGTAACATTTTGAAAAAGTATAAAAGTGTATTCAAAAAATTACAGGACATAACTTTTATTAACGCTTGACGTGCTTAACATTTCTAGATATTGATTAAAACGATTAAAAAACCGCTTATGTTATAACTTAATATCATCATCATCAATGTGCCTTTAGAATCATGCCCCGGATCCTATTGTACATAATATTAGGGGAGCTTTCATATTAGGAGGTTATCTTTGTATTACATTCTGACTGATTTGTTGGGTTTACGATTTAAAGTGCCCTAGCTCCTCAACGGTTTACTGGAATGACTTCTGAATTTGAGGCCCGAACGGTGATACAATAATTCCAAACTCTTCAATTAAATTCATAACTCTTAGAACCAAAGTTCTAAAGTACAATCTTCCTAAGACTTGACATATTTACTCAGGTTGCGTGACGTGGCTGTTTACTATCATTTTGCTATATCAACCTTCCCCCGTTAAGATTGTGATAAGGTCGTCAGCTTCCATTCTGAAATATTTATTGCATCTATATCAGGTGAAGTTCATAACCTCGCATTTACTTATTTACATGTTTTATAAACCCGCGAGGGGGATACATGCTTGTTACAAACTCTTTTACATACTCGTTTATCTTTTAACAGTGTGATTACTTTTCAAAGACTTGGTGAGTTCATAGCCTCACTTTTAATCTCTTTAATGTTTTCATAAACCCGTGAGAGGGATACATGCTATAAATTACGAATAACATAATGTTTTTACAAGTATATGTATCTGATGTACCATTTCGGACTACTGTCTAAGTTACTATTTATTGCCAAAAGTCCCTTTTTATCATGGACCATTAATCACTTTGGGGTGAACGCAAACTATTGTGGATTGTCTATCGGGATTGACGAATCTTGTTTGTGTTATCGGATAGGTACCTAACCACACTATATTTGATTTCATAGGTATTATTGGCAATTACCTACAGCGAGGGCCTTTATCTATATATATATATATACACATCATTTTGGTATATATATACTCTAGTCAGTTTGTGGCATGTGCTTAGACCAAGAACCAAATTAGGACCAACAGACAAAACAGTTGATAACGCAATAATACATGTTACTATGATAATTGTATTCGTTGACAATTATTAAAAATAACGGGTATATATAACGTGACCCAAGATCATAACGATACCATTTATAATAATTGTGTTTGTACCTATTATTACACTATGACCTATATTCAAACTATTTATCATTCAAAACTATGATATTTGACTCAACCATTGTGTTGACTTTTTTGCATGTTTATCTAATGGTAATGTGAGACCTTGCGGCACGGAGTGACATGACTTGAAGATGGCTAAAATCTTGTTATCATTCACTTGTATGTAAACTAGATGTTGGGACCGCCTTTGTATAACTCTGATTTGAAAAGAATGATAATGTATCTTTTGAAACTAAACGTCTCTTTTGGGTCGTTTTCTTATGATTATGATTGTTGTTTCCATGAAGTAATACCCCAGATTAGCTTCCGCTGCTATTTTGTAAAAATGGGGGTGTTACAGTAGGCGTACCCATCCGCTCCCAAATCTGTGATTTCCTGACATGCTAACATGAAGTACATGCACGACAATCAACTATTACTTAACATGTTTTTTTTCCCGAGACATGCAAGCAGTCCAACAATCGACTTATGTAGGCGTACTCACTACCGCTCCTATAATTAAAAACCAACATGTAGACATATAATAAATAGCCAGTTAAAAGTCTCCATGCACAAAGCTAAACATCATAATCACATCAATCTAAATATTTTAAAACACTTTGCATCATTTTCAATCCAAGTTTAAAACCAGGTCAAAAAGTGGGACTATGTAACTCACTGGAAATGCTCTCAAAATGGCAGCTTCCAATTTCCATAACGCAACTATACAAATAATTAAACACGGCTTTCTCGTGGACACAAAGCTTATAAGCTCTAGTCCATGTAACTTACATATGATGGATGTATAAGGGTTTGATTAACCACCATGGGTCACCCCGACACCATGCCCAACCTTAACCACTTCATTAACACATTACACTAGTCAACTACAATTTATTTAAAAATGCAGAATTTTAGTGTATCTTTACCAACTTCAAAACCATACTTACTGACCTTAATAAATTATACCAAAAATCACATAAGTTCATTTATGAGTTTACTAACTACCTTGTGATTCTCAAGAACCCATTACATGCACAACTATCCCAAATAAAATTCAACTTCAAAACTGTCCCAATTCGGATCTGATTGCACACTAAAAATTATGGCCTTAAATATCATACTTAGACACACAATCAGAAGCTCTCCTTCTAGGGTTTATTATATACATATTGAACTTAATCTATGTAGATTGGCTAACCTTAATTCCACATTTAAGTTAGGGTTTTACTCTCTAAACATAAACCTAAATATGACCCGTATTTACATGTTTTTTTGACAACTTTTTTGTAACAATATTTAACCAACTTTAACGAACTCAAAATATTTTAAGAGGACTTTTTTGAATAATAGACCTTTGAACTACATTTTAGGCCATGGAAATATATCAATAACATGTTTTTTTCAATGAGATATATCAGTGAACACAACCCTAAATTCTGCTCAACTCTTAAATTCATGTTTTTGACACGATTAATCCTAACCATTTACACCCACATGATCAGATTAAATCCATAATCATTATTCCACTATATTGCAATTAATATATCTAGAATCATAGGATCACAAATATTGACCTATCTTTTCCCTTTGATTGTGAGCTTAGTTAAGCCATAAGGTAACCTTGGAAGCAACGAGTACGTTCTAATTAATTGGTAAAGACTTGGACAGTGGACTACTAGTATATAAAGAGCCGTTAAGCAGTACATAGGTAAAGTCTCTATGATCTAGGGTTTAACAAGATCACCATTGCCTTAATCCCTAAGATAGATTATAATCAGCAAATAAGGATGCTTTATGCGGATGCTTTAATTATGATAGAATTAACGTGTCTAAGTCTTAGGATGAAGTCCCGCCTAAGTATAAGAATGATATACCAAGTCAAGATAAGTAATCATTACACTGAATAAACAAACCAACTTCTAATCGGATTAATAATGGCTAATACAGTTTTCTATCATAAGGCTTGACCGCTCTTTTATCTTTAGTTAATTTGCTTGCGTGGGTTAAAGTGTCTTGAATTGATTGTAGTCACCACCAAACCCGTGCCAGTCTCTCAGACTGAAAAATTGATGCGGGGAGAATGATGCAATTATGCCTTCACCATATGTCGTGTTTCAAGGTTTCGTAGTTTTTGTAATTTCATAGTTTATGTTTATATTTATCTTATATCCCACATCGCCCTAAAAGGCAAACATGTAAGCACTCCTTCTCTTATAAAAGGAGGTGCAAGGATTTGGTGTAGGATATGGTTTTATATATGGTTTAATATTTTGATATTGGTAATAAAGCTTTGCTTTAATCAATTCTTGGCGGTTTGCTAAGATTCTCTTAATAATCGGTATTCGTTTGAATCAACGATTGTTGGAGTTTGCCTAATTATCGGTATTCTTTTGAATCAACGATAGTTGGAAGATTGTTTCTGGTATTCGGGTGAATCAACAGATTCAATTTGTGATATCTCATTAGTTTCACTACATTCGTTAGAGTGAGGTTGGTATCTCTTCTTTTTTTTACTACGTCAATCCGTGTGTTCGTTTATTTGACTACATCATTACTTATACTAAATTGACATTTTACTAACTCGATCAACTTATTTTTCGGCTCAGACCCCTCATAACCATGCACTCCACCACCACAACAACCCCACCCGCTAACCCACCCCCCCATTATATAACACCCCTACCACAATAATCACCAAATAATCCACCACTAATCCAGATACAGTTTCACCATGATCTCTCCCCACGCCCCACTGCCCCCCTAAACCCTGCCCTCCCCCCTCCTACCACTCTCTCGCTGAGAACTAGCCATATTAATGATGTCTATGAGTGTATTATCCGGCAAGAATGGAGGAGCACCCCCCTAGAATAGTTTTTTGTTAATTTTGCTAATCGAACATGCAATGATATGATGAAATCTCCCCCATAGAAAGATGTAAGGATCGTAACAGGTGGAGCACGCCCCCAACTGCGAAGAGATACCAAGAATTAGGAAATCGTTAATTTGAGGGGGATCCTGCTTCTATCACTCAGTTTAATGAATGTGGAGATGCCCCTCGCGCCCCCCCCCCCCCCCCTCCCTCCCCCCCCCCTCCCCCCCCACCCCCCCCCCCCCCCCCCTTCCCGTGGCAGGTGACGATTATGAAGGGTAGCCCCTCACAGTATTTGATGACGATTATGAAGAAGCCCCAGTATTTAATGATGATCAATTTAGGGGTGTTCAAAAAACCCGAGAAACCGACAAACCGAGCCGAACCGCTCAACCCGAAACCGAAATAACCCGAAACCGAAAAAACCGAAACCGAAAAAAACCGAAACCGAAAAAACCCGCTTATCACGGTTCGGCTTCGGTTTTTATTTTTAGGTATCCGCGGTTAACCGAACCGAACCGTGCATAATATATATGTATATTTTTAACCAAATGGTTAAATAATTATACAAATCTTGATTATATTATTGCACTAGTTTTGTTGTATAACGAATTTTTTTCTTCTAAAGTAAACATTACTAAGCATCTATGTGTGAAAATTGGTTAAGGTATCGTAACCTATAAACGTTGAATAATTATTTTTTGTTAATTTGTTAGGTATGTTAATTTGAATGCAATAACGAAATAAGTTTAATATGACTTTAATTTATCCATTAAATGATCATTACTTGATGCGGGGAGAATGATGCAATTATGCCTTCACCATATGTCGTGTTTCGTGGTTTCGTAGTTTTTGTAGTTTCGTAGTTTATGTTTATATTTATCTTATATCCCACATCGCCCTAGAAGGCAAACATGTAAGCACTCCTTCTCCTATAAAAGGAGGTGCAAGGATTTGGTGTAGGATATGGTTTAATATTTTGATATTGGTAATAAAGCTTTGCTTTAATCAATTCTTGGCGGTTTTGCTAAGATTCTCTTAATAATCGGTATTCGTTTGAATCAACGATTGTTGGAGTTTGCCTAATTATCGGTATTCTTTTGAATCAACGATAGTTGGAAGATTGTTTCTGGTATTCAGGTGAATCAACAGATCCAATTTGTGTTATCTTGTTATTAGTCTACATCAGGTTGGTATCTCTTCTTTTTTTAATTACGTCAATTTGTGTGTTCCTTTATTTTCACTACATCAAAACCCCCCTTTTACCTGTTAGAATTAGGAATAGAACTAACATATGATTAGCATAGGTTTGACTTAGATTAGAATTAACTTAGATTAGTAAACCAAAATATTAATAAATTAAGAGATTTAACCTCGCTTCAAGTGTTCGACACTATACTTACCACGAATCTATCACCGACCGGGTACACTGCCCGTTAAAGTGTTGTTTTTGGTTAAGTCAGCAAAATATAAATTTAAAACTTGAATCATAAAAATATACACCACACAATGACACATTAGGCGGAAAAGAAGGATTTGTTGGGGAAGGAGGATTTGGTGAGGAAGAAGAAAACATGGAAGACTTGTCGATTTGGCTAATGATCATTGCTCTTTCAAAGATAAAAACTACTTTAATGTTGATTTATTATCCAAAAACCTAGATTCAAACCCTCCATGAGATAATTGGTCGCAAAAAAGGTAATTTGGTCCGATGTTCGTATTATGATTGGCAAAAAATATCGAAGAAGGGTATTTGAACCTAAACCCATGGATGATACGTTGGGGTTTAAGACGATCAAGGTTTGAGGTCGAGTCATTATAAAGAAAGGGAATTTAATGAAGGGGATACAAATTTGGATGCTACAAGTACAAGGGACAAGTGAGGCAAACTCGAGGATGAGTTTTTTCAAGTGGGGGAGAATGATGCGGGGAGGAATATGCAATTAGCCTTCCCAATTTCGTGGTATTGTACTGGTATCATATTTTTGTAATTTCGTAGTTTATGTTTATATTTATCTTATATCCCACATCGCCCTAGAAGACAAACATATAAGCACTCCTTCTCCTATTAAAGGAGGTGCAAGGATTTGGTGTGGGATATGATTTTATATATGGTTTAATATTTTGATATTGGTAATCAAACTTTGCTTTAATCAATTCTTGGCGGTTTGCTAAAAGCTCTTAAACAACGTATTCGTTTAAATCAACATTGTTGGAGTTTGCCTAATATCGGTATTATTTTTGATCAACGATAGTTGGAAGATTTTTCTGGTATTCAGTGAATCCAAGATCCATTTGTGTATCTTGTTAATTAGCCCCTACATCAGCTGGGAATCCTTCTTTTTTTAATTACGTCAATTTATGTGTTCCTTTATTTTCACTACATCAAAACCCCCCTTTTACCTGTTAGAATTAGGAATAGAACTAACATATGATTAGCATAGGTTTGACTTAGATTAGAATTAACTTAGATTAGTAAACCAAAATATTAATAAATTAAGAGATTTAACCTCGCTTCAAGTGTTCGACACTATACTTACCACGAATCTATCACCGACCGGGTACACTGCCCGTTAAAGTGTTGTTTTTGGTTAAGTCAGCAAAATATAAATTTAAAACTTGAATCATAAAAATATACACAACACAATGACACATTAGGCGGAATACGAAGCATTACTGGCAGGACTACGCACAGCCAAAGAAATGAAAATCCAAGAACTAATAATCTTCGTAGATTCTCAACTGGTAGCAAATAAAGTCAACGGACTCTTCGAAGCTAGGCAACCTGTCATAAAGCAATACCTAGAAAAGGCGAAGGAGTTGCTAGCCAGTTTCCCTACCTACTCAATAGAACACATCAAAAGGGATCAAAATAAGAAGGCAGATGCCCTCAGTAAACTAGCTTCGATGACATTCTCCAAACTTGCTAAGGAAGTCCTAGTAGAAGTACTATAAGAAAAGTCAATTAAAATAGAAGGATGTTGTAGACGTAACCCAAGAAGAAGAAGATAACTGGATGATACCTATCCAGGAGTTCCTACAGTTAAGAAAACTCCCCGATGATCCACAAAAGGCAAGAAAGCTACGAATCAAGGCTCCATTATATAAGCTAATAGATGGAATGATGTACCGAAGATCATACTTGTCACCATGGTTAAGATACATGCATAGGCCAAGAACATCATCCAAGAGGTACACCAAGGATCATGCAGAATGCACGCGGGATCAAGATCAGTAGTATCGAAGATCATAAGGCTGGGATATTACTGGCCATCAATGCATAAGGATGCAAAGGAATTAATTCAGAAATGTGAAACCTGCCAAATTCACTCTCCGCTACCAAGAAAACCGAAGCAAGAAATGACATCTATAATGTCACACCTTGCCAAGGTGGAAACGCGAGGCGCGACGAGAAAGGGAATCATCACAACACATTAACGTCTATATATAGAAACTCAAACATGCATAAAATATAAGGTATAGACACGCAGTGCCATGAAAATACCAAAACACATCAACAAAATCCAAAAGGCGTCTGACATTGAAATGAAGGCAGTTCATGTCAATGTCATGACATGCAAACATTCATACATCCTAACAAAGCAAAACAAATAACATTCATCATCCAAAACAAGTAACGAAATCTAGATAACTAAACTTCGCCAGCTGCCTATGGTCCATCTAGCCACTTTTCCTAACTTTAATCTCATCCTGCTGAATACCTGAAAATGATGCTTAGACATCAACATAATAGTTGGTGAGAAACATAGATTTTTAGACACACTTATCCAATCCATTTCTAAAATGATTTTTCCAATTACTGTGATTATAAAACAACACATTTTGCATGACAATTATGCTAACTAACATACAAGCTAACATGCAATTCAATCTAATCATATTAAACTAATAAATCATATACTAGGTAGGCGTACCCATCCGATCCCTCATAACCAACACTTGATGTCCTTTGACATGCCTAACATAATACATGCAAGTAAAACCACCAACCTTGCCATGCCAAACACAGTACATGCAAGTCAATCCAATCAACTACTCAAACACCAAGCAGATGACCTCAATCGCTATTGGATCATACCAAATCTTTTTTCCCTCTATCTCAAGCCATGGATACCCGCAAGTAATCCTCCTGACTAGGCAATATCTCAATATCACATCACATAACCAAATCTATTTCCCTCTAGCTCAGGCCATGGATACCCGCAAGTAATCCTCCTGACTAGGCAACAACATAAGCATATCAGTCACATAAATAGTCCTATGATTTATTACTAAGACATAATACAGCAATTAAAACTCATTTCAACACTTGAACATTTCCAATCCCAAGTTTAAACGCAATAAAAAGTGAGATATTAACTCACTGAATGCTCAAAACGTTAGTTTCCATTCTATACACAACTATACAAATATAATAAAACACGGTTACACGAGACCAAGCTAAAAAGTTTAGTCATGTAACAACATGAGATTGGATGTCTAAGTTTGATTTTAAACCATCATGTTACCCCCCTTTCCTTTTTTTTTGGTCACCGACACCATGCCCAACCTTAACCACCTCATTAACACATTACACTAGTTAACTACAATTTATTTAAAAATGCAGAATTTTAGTGTATCTTTACTAACTTAAAACCCTTACTTGCTGACCTTCATAAATTATACCAAAAATCACCTAAGTTCATTTATGATTTTACTTATATCTGTGGATTCCCAATTCTCATACATGTGCAAACTATCCCCAAATAAATAAACTTCAAAACGTCTCAATTCAGATCTGATAGCACCTAAAATGTATGGACCTAATTCACCATACATAGACACACCAAACAGAAGCTATCCTTCTAGGTTTCTTTTATACATTATTGAACCTAATCACTGTAGATTTCCTATCTTAATTTCACTTTTAAGTTAGGTTTTACCTCCTATACATACTAATTCTGATCATTTATTTACTATTTTTGGACAACTTTTCTTGTAAACACATTTAACCATCTTCTAGAACTCAAAAATCATTCGAGGCAAAACTTTTTAGAAAATAGACATTTGGGATACAGTTTTAGACACCAAAAAACACATAAAAAATGGTTACCGTCAATTGAGATATTATCTCTTAATACATCCCTAACTTTGCAAAACCTAAATCAGTTCTTAACGCAAATCGAAACGCACCGTTTGCATAATCATGATTCTAAATTATCCCTAAACACAATATGATCATAAAACTCTATATACTTACTGAATTTTTATAAACCCTAAGATCCATCACATTACATGTTACATGAATGCAAGAATTAAAGTAGGTTAAGGATTACCTCTTGATTACTAGCTCCTAACACAAACCCTAGCAAAACCTTGGATCAAATTCTTGTTCTCCTTGTTCTTAGGGGAAGTCGACTCAAAAGGGATATGGGGGCTGAATGAGTCATTTTTTAGCTTATGGATCCCCTTAATTAAACTAATAGAATCATAATCCTAGTCAAACTCCTAAGATAAGTCCCAAAATCCGTTTTCTTTTCTTTTTCCTTTCTTGGGCCGATTTCTACATATGCATACATGTTTTTTTATTTATTTTCTTTAATTATTAATTAACTAATTATCTTTATTACCTTAAGTTTTCATAAAACCCTAAGCTAATTTGGGTAACCTTTTACTTACAAGGCTACGCTTACTAAAAACTTTTCTAAAAATAACTTTTCATTTCACATTTCACTTTCTATATTTCGAAAGTCTACTATAAATATCCAAATTTTAATCACTTCACTTATTTCCAACATGATACATTTTCCATAAACGCTTAACACAAAATCATACAACTATTGACGTAGCATTGCATGTAATACACCATTCCTTTCCATTATCACTATACGTGAAAAAATGGATTACTTATCACCAAACACAAACTCACTCAAATTGAGGATGAACCTTCCTTCAAATGTTTCATTGCACCTATTCTAACACTTAGTACACATTTATAAATCATTGACACAAGAATCACACAAAATGAATTCTTAGCCATTTTTAAAGGTATCACTAACCTGATTAAATCACGGATGTCACAGGAATAGCTTGAATGAGGCCTCTATTTATAAGTATCGAGCTGTTATGGGCGTACTGATACGTGTGTTACGCCATATCCTTCTTATGACGACATTCTACATAAATAAGCAATTTTGCGGCCATATATCCAGATATTGCTGTTACGCCGTAACCTTCACATAATTGGATATGTACGTGATCTTCATTCCATATTTGAGGATCTTCATGGTTACGGTGTAACCATAAGGGGTGTTACGCCATAACTCTATCTTGGGTAAGATTTCCTTCCAAATTCATGGTTACGACGTAACTAGATATGGTGTTACACCGTAAAGTTGTCCTTGATCTTCGGTATGTGCTTATATACTGTTACCGGTGATAACCATTTTTAGTGTTACGACCGTAACATTCTTTAGAAATTCTCTTTAAGCCTTTTTTCTATTGTTTCTTGTCACTTTTTCGTGCATTCACCTGAAAACTACAAATGATAGAAAAGATATCGACTTTTCGAGTTATTAAGAAACTTTGCAAGTCTATATAAGGGTATTTTTGGCCCTAAAAAGTATTAAATATTTGATGTTATCAAATATCCCCCCACTTGACTTTTGCTTGCCCTCAAGTAGAACCTGTTAAAACATTTCATAAAAAGATTTCTCAAGAATAACTTTAAGAAATGAATCTATAAAACACTTATGCTAGAAAACCTCAAAGCCGAACACTTCGTGAAAAGGGGATAAAAAGTCAATCAACTCTTCACTAGTCTAAGTGTTTCATTTTCAGGGTGATCGCTCTATTACACAGTCATTGCATGTATTATCATAAGCTTGGAAGGTACACAAATCTGCACCAGTTAGAATTAGGGTCTAAATAATTCTCGAAGGCAACAAGGGTAATATGGTTTTAAAGGGTGATAAAGAGGTTCAGATAGACATGGGATACACATTTAATGGTTGTAAAAAAACAAAAATAGTCTAAAGAAATCTAAGGTTATCATAACTAGCCACTGTCCATCCATGGGTCCAAAAGTCTAAGCCTAAATATATTGATCCTCAAAATATTGGCAGTACTAGCTCTATTCTTCATGAGTATTGGGATGACTTGGTGTAATAATGGTTTCTCTTAGCATTCATTTTCGTAATTCTGAGTTGTTCTTGGTGCAATACATCGGCTTACTAGCTCCATTTATTATTATTATTTTTTATTTTGCACCATCTTAAATTTTTTAGCCACAATGGGTGGCTTTTTGTTGTCACCCTCTTTTTCTTCATTATTCATGATAATTGCATATGTTACAGAGTTTATATCATTAATTATTTGCCCTGCATCATCGATATTATACGCACATCCCTCACTTGAGATAAACAATGTCAAAAGTGGTGATACAGGGGGGTCTTTATAGTCTAACTGATTGGTCTTCCACGAATGCATATAATTTTTGTTTCCATTCCCCATGAAAATGGACTCGAATACCCGGTATATTGTAAGTACTATATATAGCCTCTTCCAACTTTGGAAGAGGTAAGCTAGTCATTATTTCATTTCATAGAAACACATACACTCTCTCTCTCTAGAATCTCTCTCTTGTGTTTCTCTCACTAGAAACTAGCTAAACCACTCGAATCATCACCCGTGTTATGAATTAAACGATCCTACAATCAGTGTAACAAGTCGATAAACGCACACATATAGACTATTTGGGTGATTTCCTAAGTGTTGCCTTCTTGAAGTATCTATTTCTGCTAATCAATTAGGTCTCGAAATAATGTACAGGCCAAGTTCTAAAGTCTACAATACTAACGGCACACTCAATATTTTGGTGGATTTTTGAGTAATATGATGGAAACGGAATATTAGGCTTAAATTTCACCAAGTATAATAAAGGGTAATGTGCATTCGGCAAAGATTAATTCTAGTTATTTAAGAAAAAATTGTCAAAAATTTTAAAATTAGCATAATATTTAAAGAAAACTAGAAAATCGAAGGCAAAGCATACGTCAAGTATTAATTCTACTCCCATCCCCCCCTTGATTTGTACAATGCCCCTATTGTACATTAAGGAAATGAAAATAATAAGAAACGAGTAGAATTAAGACAAGAAACTCCCTGAGCATTGCTTCAAGATTTGAAATTAGGCAGAAATCTATTAGATTATCTCCGTCTTCGCGCAAGCTCTTTATACTCTGTGATCACAGAAATAAACCAAAGCATAAAACCGTTCTACAAGAATTATGAAGTGTACAGGAAATACAAACCTAACTTACTTTTGTAAGAATCACGGTTGCATTTAGTATATGCAACAAGCCTTTTAAACCACTTGGTGGCCCAATTGGACGAGTTTAGTCTCGTGAGGGCTTCCAAAGAACATACCCACAAAGTCCATTTACGTATACAAGGTTTAGACATGTTTAAAACTTAAATTTTTAAGATTTCAGAAGGAGGTTACGGCGTAACCATAGTGGTTACGTCGTAATCAAATGGTAAAATTTTTAAGTTTTTAAGGTGTTACGGCGTAACCATAGTGGTTACGTTGTAACTATAGTAGTTACGGCGTAACTGTAGTGGTTACGCCGTAACTGCTGCAATTTCAGCAAGGTTACCAAATGAATATGAGTCGAACCGGTCTCGAGAACTCCCTCTTAGCTTCTGGATTCTGTAAAACAAAGTAAGAAACATGCAAACCAACTAATGCAAAAAGAAATTTTATTAAATAAAAGATGGGTTGTCTCCCGACAAGCACTTTTGCTTATTACCGAGTCTTTATGTAAAACCTAAAAATCTCAACAAGTGTAAAATTACCAAAATACCCCTAATGCAAGAAAATTCATAAAAGCTTATATAAAATTCATTTAAATGTTAGAAATTATGAAAATACAAAATATGGCAATTATGAAATTTTTGTAAGATTAAAATACATTATGTTATGTAAGAAAAATAATTAATAATTGTATATAAATATATATGCCGAAAATATGTATATTTATTTATTTATATAATACAATTAATATAAAATGAAAATAGGATAAATACAAAATATTCATGCAAAGTTAAAAATCAGTTTTAGTCTAATTGAAAGACCCTAAAACTCGGCATAATCCCTTTTATTATATCTCTTTTACATTTTTCATTTGTAAATTTCTTAAAACCAAACTTCCGAAAACCCTAAAAACCTAAAGGAGGCGGCACAAAATTTTCCAAGGCAAGCACGATTTTTCTTGGGTGTTTTGAAGGTCAAGGATTGTGGGAAAAATAGTGGGAAGGTTGTTTAAAGCTTGGTTCGATTGTGGTGATTATTTTGGGTTCGAATTAAGCAACCGGGTTCAATAATTCATTAAATCATCAAGAATCATCAAAGGTATTTTTGTATCTCATTTATCATCATTATAATCCATAATATACCTGGGAAAAATGTTCATGCATTTTATATTGCTCGAAATAATTAAAACATATTAGAAACCCTAATTTTTAGTTAATTATGAAATCGGCTTAAAAACTATTTGTACATTTGATTTTATATTTTTATAGGGTTGTTCATATCATATATAACTCAGATAAATTGTTGGAAAAATTTAAGAAAGATTCGAAATAATTGTTTAGGATTTTCCTTTGTTTGCCGATTTTCGAATAAAGAAGAAAAGGAAAGAAAAGTGATAAAATGAATTAGGGTTAGGGTTTTAATAATTTTTCCAGGTGCGATTAATGCCAATGATTGGGAAATAATTATGTTTGTGATTGGGAAAAAATCTAATTAGGGTTTTGTGGATTTTACTACTTAGCCGAAATGATATTAAAAGTATAAGGACTTGAATTGTAATTTCTGAAACTATGGGGTCTGTTTTAGACATGTTATTATATTTAATATATTCTGTATAAAATAAGTTGGGGGGTATAAAAGGTCATATTGATATTATTTTGGATTAAAAGGGTTAATTACATATAATAAGTAATTAGAAATTAATTAATTAAAATAGAGGGATGAAAGTGTAATTCTAAAAAGTGGAAAGGTTTGGTAGTATTTAATGTATAAAAGTATGACTATTGTCATATATGAATCTTATAAGGGGCTGTTTTGAGTAAATTATGGAATAAATTAAAGATAATGTTTAATTAATTTAAGTAATAAACCAAAAAGGCTAAATAGTGTAAAATAAGACACAATTAAGGTGTTGACTTGTAAATACGAAATGGAAGAGGTATAATCTGAATAAAATGTGAAACTTGATATTACCCTTTTAACCTTGAAAATTGTTGATTTCGCCTATTAAATCCTAAAATATGGAAGGGGAGTTTGTCATATTTAACCCTAAACTTGAAAAGGTTGCCATATAAGCTCCCTAAGCTATTCAAATACTTAATAGAATCCAAATGATGAATATTACTAAATTTTGGAAACTTACTAAAAATGAAAGTTACTAAATAATGGAAAGTTTACTAAAAATGGAAAGTTACTAAAAATGGAAAGTAACTAATTTTTGGAGAAAATTACTAAAAATAGAAATTATAACTTAAAATGAATGGTTGTAATTCGAATTCATCATTTCTTAGGTTCGGTCAAGAGGAGTGATTTTGATATTCCTGTGATGTTTATCTTTGTTATTGCTTTGCTTTGGAATAAGGTACAATATTCTGACCTTATCGTTAAGGATTCTCAGTACATATATTACCTCTCATCTTATGATTACTTTATAGTGATTTGCTACATATTGTGCTATGAGCCTTTAAGTTTGTCTCTTATATGATTCTGTCATAAATGTTCCCATTGAACCCTGCTATGCACCATTGATATTTGAAAACCTATTGATATTTGAACCTTTTTGCCATTGAACCTATTACTATGATTCCTTTGAAATGAACTTTGATATGACTTTGCTTTGAACCCTCAGTTTGAGAACCAAGCCCACTATTTATTCCTAGCACATGAAGTAACATGGCCCGTGTCATTGATGCACCTTTGGCATGACCATGTGTGATGAGTGCTTTTCACACAGCCGACCCCATTAGATATTATATGCGCATTATGAAGATTAATTATTTGATTAAGGGGCGTATTATGGATGCATCCTAGATTTGTTTTGTATTCGATGGATTATGACATTATGATATTTGGATATTTGGTGACTGATGTTTGGGTGCAATCCACGTCTTTCACATTTTGGAGCTCGCGACTCCATGGTTACTATGATATGATTTGTTTGGGCTTGGTAATTGGACTTGATTTGATTTTCTGATTCATCTTACCTTACACTATGAATTGACTTCTGATTTGTCTTACCTTATATTTGTATTCCTTTGATCATGTATTGTGATATCCTTTGTACCTTGTATCGTATCCTTTGATTTCCGTTATCTTTTGCATTCGATTATATATATCTGTTCACTGGGCTTTGTAAGCTCAGCCGCACTTTCTTTTCCTGCGGCAGGTATCTAAGCTAGGAGCTGGGGTTGCTTTCGGGATATGAGTGCTGAGTGTGGACTTACCCTAGAGATCTTAGTTTTGATATATGATTTGTTACTTTTCGAGACCTTCGTTATTTCGGTTATTTCGTTTGGATATGTCTGTCTTTTAAGAACTTATGTACCTTAAGTCATGTTGACTTATTTTCCTTTGGTTATTTATTTAAGACTTCCGCTGTTTATGCTTGTGTTATGATTATGTATGCTTTTGATGTCACACCATATTTGTAATACTTCTACCCTTTTGGGTCGGGGCGTTACAATTTAAGTTAGACTCATGACCATTCTACGTCTCTTCATTTTCCAATTTTTCCTGCCCCTCATTTCTCCAATAATCTTTGTAGATTCTTCTTTTAGTCATGTTACATACTTTTCCAAAGGCTACTCTCACCCAGTTGTCAAAGCTTAAATTTTTCCATTTTAAAATTGTCCGTATATCATTGTTATTGCTTTCCCAATATTCTTCGTTTTCCCAAGGGTTGTCTCCCCCATCACATTCGTTAAAATGGGGGTTACATGAAGCCCATTTGGTTCATATGTCTTTCTTCCACTAACAAATTAGTTTACACCAATGTCTCCTTTTTGTATTGGATCTTCTGAACTACTATTTCTAACTTCAATTATTTCTGCCCTTATATCGGCAATGTTAGATGTTGTTCTGGGAAATTCTTTTATGTTTAAAATATTAGTTTTCGTGAATACCTCACCAACCCCTAGGTTATATTTAGTTATTTCAGCTTCTTCTTTTTTAATTGGTGGGGGTTCTGTATAGGGTATTCCTATTAACTTATTCCTTCTTTGCTTATATGCTTCATCATTGTGGTCAATGAATCCTTCATATAATGTAGGTTCTAGGTAGTTAATGATTCCTTTCAAGTCATCCTTATCTCTACTAACCTCAAAAAACCATTCTTCAGGTAACTTGTTAACTACTGCCCCGATTATTGCTCTCTCCTTGGTCTCCCCACATTTCTTAGGATCCTCCTGTTCTTTCATTAAAGTCCTTTCTCGTATTTTCCCTCCAAGCTTATTGTTCCAAAAATTTTAAAGGATCATTTCTTTAGTTATATCGTTTACATTACCGTACCTTGCCCTTACCCAGTTGGTACAGCTTAATCCTTCCCATTCTAAGGTTATGCGATCATCATCGTTTCTGCTTTTCCAAAAATGCTTCAATTTTTTGTCTGGGATTCCCCCTCCATCGCATATTTCATAGTAAGGGCCATATGATGCCTATAATGTGTACCCTTTTTCATGTTCTTGGCGAACAGGTTCACACCAATGGGTTATATTGACAGTTCCATGGCTTAGTACAGCTTGTGATGTTGGTCGTGTGTTAAGGTGTTCATCAACAGCCGTATTACACTCTTGTTCCTTCATCTTGATTTTTACCCTATCTTCCTTAATCCCAAGCAAGACTTCTCTGGTGGAAATATTAATCTCAGCACGAATGTTGGCTAAAAAAGGTTGACCAAGAATGATAGTTTTATTGTTTAATTCCTTTGTATCAATGATTACAAAGTCGGAGGTGAAAGAAAACTTATCAATCTTTACCAGGACGTTTTCAACTATCCCCTGGGAGACACACCTAGTTTTATAAGCCATTTTTACTATTATGTTAGCATGCTTTGGGTCAGCAAGACTTAATTCATCCAACATAGACTCAGACATAATATTAACGCTAGCTCCTAAGTCTGCTATTGCATTTATGCTAAATATATCAACTGAACAAAGGATAGTAAGACTTCCTGGGTTGGTTTCTCAGGTAGGCTTCATATCCTTTCAATTTGGCTGGTTTCTTTCTGATGCACGTCATTTTTTGGTGTGTGAGCCATCATGCACTCACTCACCTCATGTTCTTCACTTCTAAGTTGATCGATCTGGGCTTCCCACTTTCTTAGGGCATCATCCATGGCTTGCCTCTTAAGGTTTAAATGACTATCGTCCCTTTTTTTGTTGAATTTTTCCAGCATTTCTCTAACTTCGCTTCAAACCAATCACCTAGGCCCTGATTGCTCTATTCTTCAATTTCCCTAGTGTATTTGCTTGTGGTTTTAGTGATTTTAGGGTGTACAGGGGATTGTGATGCCTGAAGGTAAGGGTTGGTTTTTGTATCTAATGGTGGATCGGGACTTTTATGACGGGGACTTAAATGGTCCATGTATGTAGTAAGGACATCGGCTTTGGCCGAGTATGGTTGATATTCATCGTAATCCTGGGTTTTCATTGTTTCTTCATATTCCAGGTATTTTGCGATGGTCATATCATCAACCTTTTTAGGTATCTGACTTTCTTGTGTGATCCTAAAATATTGTTCAATGGTGAGATCTTCAATGTCAACCTCATCCATGATATTCCCAAGAGAATAAATAGATGTGAGAAAAGACATAATAGCAAAAATTCAAATTACTACTAATTTTTAGCTCCCCGGCAACGGCGCCAAAAACTTGATGCGTATTTTCTTTTAAAATATATTTTTATCAAGTTTTAAATTTATAAAACTCGATCTACCTAACGACGCACTAACGGGTAGAGAACTCGATCGTGGGTAGTATAGAATAGTAAATCCGAGGTCGTCCCAGGAGCTAAGTTGTAATTAGTTTTAATTTGAAATGTCACGTTTTGAAAATGGTTTTTGATTTTAATTGAAAGAAATAGAAAAACAATAAAATAAATAACTGAAATAAGAATGATAGGAGATATCAAGAGAGAAAACGTGCTAACCTAGTTACTTCATTACTTTTGTTATGAAAACATTTTCCTATGCAATGTTAAACTATGGTTTCATTACTGATTTCTAAGGTCGATAGACTTAAATGCGCATATACAGTCTATCCTATACTCCCTGCGATTCCGAATCAGTCTCAAATAATTTGGGAGGTAGGTTATCCAGGTTGCAGCGATTAATCCCAACTATTCCCAAAACATATCTAATAACCTGTAAAGATTATTAACCTCCTCTGAAAGAGTTCCTGTGCTTTTTAAGTATTGAGTGATAAGTGCGGTGACCGGTCAGTTCCTACACCAGGTAAGTTGTTTGTGATCCTCCCTAGTACCCATTAGATCCCATCATGACAAGATAATCTATTAATAGGGCAAGCTAGGTCCAAACCACCCGTACTACCAAAACCCAGGGTTACACGATAGTCAAGGAATATCTAATGAAACCATAATTTAACAGGAAACAATCATAACAAAAGTAAATTCATAACTAGGCCAGCACTTTAAGTGCTTAGCCGCTCATGGTAACGGAAACACAGTAAGAGATAGAAGAAATCATATATTGAAAACTCATAATTCTTACAGGATTCGTAATTTGAACGATTAAATACAAAAAGTAAGTAAAGTGTGATCTCCCTTGGACTCCAGGTGGAATTCTTTGAAGGTTGGAAGCCTTTGTCGCCTCTCCAATTGGCTGTGGAGGAAGTGATGTCGGAATAGCTTGAATGAGGCCTCTATTTATAGTTATCGTACCTGTTACGGCGTAACCAATAAAGGTGTTACGCCGTAACCAACTTACACGGCATTCCATAATTAAGCAGCTGTTACGGCGTAACCAGATATGGTGTTACGCCGTAACCTTCATATAACTTCCATATGTACGTGATCTTCATTCCATATTTGTGGATCTTCATGGTTTTGGCGTAACTGGATAAGGTGTTACGCCGTAACTATAACTTTGACGAGATTTCCTTCCAAATATAGGATTACGACGTAACTAGATATGGTGTTACACCGTAAAGTCTTCCTTGATCTTCATACTTGCTTAATTTATGTTACGGCGTAACCATTTTTGGTGTTACGCCGTAACATTCTTCAGAATTTACACTTTAAGTCCTTTTTCCCTTGTTTCTTGTCACTTTCCTGCATTTCACCTGAAAACTACAAAATAATAGAAAATATCTCGTTTCAAGTGTTTGTGAAACATTTGCAGGTATTTTAGGGGGTATTTTGCCACCAAAAAGTATTAAATATTTGATGTTATTACTCTTAGTGTTTGACACCCTACTTACCATGAAACTTCACCCGATCGGGTACACTGCCCGTCAAAGTGTTGTTTTAGGATAAGTCGGCTAAATATAAATTTAAAACTTGGTAATAAATACATTGACCCTACATGACAGCACATCCCACAGGATTTGTAGCAATTCACAATTTGTTTATCAAGTAACAAAGCTAAATGATTGTCACGGATCAAATAGCCAAAACGTGTGTATAAAGTAAGCAAGAAACAATGCATGATCAACATAACATAATAGATCGAGATAAAGCGAGACTTTATATAAACAATTCATACAAGTCATATATGACGGGTAACCATAATAACAAGCATATCTACCAATGATAACATAGAATACTTTCGGCCTATATACTACATCATCACGAGCGCATTTCCCAACCCGGTCGGTCAACATAAGGAAAGGTCTTAAACACAATTTCACTTGGGTTATTTATAGATTTACTAATCAATTCTCAAAAGATTAGCACCGAATTGTTATAGACTGACAATGCGAAATTCATCGAGACAATAGACAAACCAAACTATAAACAATGATCCAAGTAAGATAACATCGAATTCATAAACATATATATTCACAAGTCATAGCAAAATCATCCAAATATTATTCATGTTACACATATTGCCAAAACAAATGAAGAACACTACATCATAACCAAACCAATAACCAATTGTTCCCACAAACAACCAACATCCAAACCTACTAAGATAACCCACGGGGCTGTCACTAAACCACTAGAAATCAAGAACACGTCTCCAAATGGTGTGTTTGGTAACAACTATAATATAGTGAAGGCATTAGAGATTTGGTGTGAATCGTCTAATCCTCATGGTATAATGTGTTTAGGTTCTGGAAGTATGGTGTTTGGGGTTTGGAAATGGTGGTGTTTCAGTGGTGGTTAGCGGTGGAGAGTGGTGGTAGCATGGCGAGATAAAGGGGTGTTTGGATCATAGGATCCAAGGATCCTCACCACTCCTTCCTCCTCTCCAAAGTCTCTAATGAAGTTGTGTGTGTTGATATATGTTTCTCCTGGAGTTTTAGGGATATTTATAAGGAAAATTTACTTGGAGACCAAGAAAAGGATGAATGTGGTTGATTTTGAGGCTAAATTCACGTTTTTAATGCATCAGACTGAAATGCGATGCACATTTTTATTTTGTGCGTCGTACTTGGGATTTCTTGAAAAGTGCACCGTACTTATTTGGAAGTGCAGCGTACTTGGTGCATTTTCAGCTTTTGGACCAATACTCAAAGTTGTAGAGAATTCTTTCCCTGACGTGTGGGGGCCAAAATCGCGTCAATCCGAGTTCGTATGCTCAAGTTATGGCCAAAAAAGTAGACAGGTCGGGAGATCTTTATCTTGAGTTATTTCTTCGTCTAAGCTTCAATTCATCATGTATTCTTCCGCTTTCTTCCACGACATGTACCATGAACCTATAATAGCAAATATACTCGATTAAGTACCAAAAGTTCTTATTAATAACCAAAATAGATATATAAAAGCACTGATAACACATATAAAAATATTTATAATTTGAGCGTTATCATCTTCCATGGTTAGATCTGATTCATCCATTTTAACCTAACCTGGAAAATACTCACAAAGAACAAAACAAAAGCAAACACAAAAATACAAAAACAAATAAAAGACCTAAAGTTAAACTAATCTAAATTACATAAATTCTAGGGGTTAAGTTAATCTAGGGTTAAAACCAAAATATTAAATAAAAGTAAAGATTAAACAACTTCACTCCCTGTCAACGGCGCCAAAAACTTGACGTGTCATTGTAGTTTAGGTATTTTTTATTATCAACTTTTACATTTATATTTTGCTGACTATACCTAAAACAACACTAACGAGCAGTATACCCGATCAGATGTAGCTTCGTTGGTAAGTAGAGTGTCGATCACTAAGAGCGAGAGCGTTAATATTTTAGTTCTATCAATATTTTGGTTAACTAAATTAAGTCAATTTAAACTATTTTAATTCTAATCTATGTTAAACTTATGCTAAACCTAGTTCTAACGGATAAGGGAGGGTTTCAGTTGAGCGAGTGATCAATTTAAAACACAATAACACACGCAAGCAGATAATCAAAAGATAGAAGAGCGGTCTAGCCAATTATAAGAAAACTGTATTAGCCATGATTAATCCAATTAAAATGCAGGTTTGTTTATTTTAGTGCAATGAGTGCTTATCTCGAGGCGGCATATCATTCCAAGATTTAGGCGGTACTTCTTCCTAAAACCTAGACACGTAGAATTCTGTCACAATTAAACGCATCCGCATAAAGCATCCTATTTGCTGATTATAATCTATCTTAGGAGATTAATAATGGTGATCTTATTAAACCCTAGCTCATGGAGACTTTACCCACTTACTGCTTAACGGCTCTTTATATACTAGTAGTCCACTGTCCGAGTCTTTACCAAAGGAAGAAGAACGCTATACTAGGTCACCTGCTAGAACAACTTATTCCCTTAAGTGATTGGTAAAGATAGGTCAATATTTGTGATCCTATTATTCTAGATATATAAATTGCGGATATGGAGAGCCATCCCGGCATCTAGCTAGCTATATATTTTGCATTCCTAGATCCAGTTGAATGATGGGTCGCATACTTAAGCACATAAACAAGTATGAATTGATAAACATAATCAACAACCAACGATAAATTAAGCAAACGATATAAACAAACCAAACATTTAAATCTTCATAAACATGGCTAATACCCAAGGGTATTAGCCCTTAACCATTGTAATTAATACAAGAATAATAATCAAATCAACCAAGGTAAACTAACCGAGTTAAACGAATGATACCAAAAATCGAATGATTATTAGAGTATAAGGGATTACAAGGTGTTTCCTATGGAATTAAAAGCTTTGCTTGAACTCTTCTGCTCTTCTTGTCTTCTGAAAATCAACTTTTGTGGTTAGGGTATCGAAAATATGATCAAGCCCACCTAAAACTCGTATATAGGTTTTCTATTTATAGTGTCTGGAATAGGGTCGATACGTCGTATTGGTTGAAGTCAATACGGCATATAGAGAGTTTCTTAGAGTAGGGGCCATGTTCAATATCTTCTAGAATCTTCGTATATAATAAATCTTGGATACGCGTATAATAGCTCCTAGATACAGCGTATAGGTCTTTGTTCTTCGTGGTTTCATATGAAGTGCAGGCACATATACACTGTATCTTCCTTGATGGATACGACGTATAGAATGTCAGAACAGTATTCTTCAGATTTCTTCATTTAAGCTCCAGAATGCGTGCCTTTTAGCTAATCTTCACGACGTATATAATGTCAGAACAGTATTCTCAAATATAAACAATTAAGTACCAATTCATGCAATAATTATATAAAATAGGTAAGAAACATGAGATAAATGATGCTATAAAAGTGACATTATTTGATGTCATCATATATCCCCCCACTTGAATCCTACTTGTCCTCAAGTAGCCTTTAGAAATTTTTGAAAATGTATCCTAAAGGATTTTTCCGTTAAGCATTTATTCGTTCAATTACCAGTACACAACCAAACACCGCACGAAATAGGAAGATGAAATCACTCAAATCACTCGACTAATCTATGTGGTAACATCTAACTAATTCACTTAATTGCTCGGTCATGACGAGTATTCTATCATAAGCTTGGCAAGGATACACATCCCTACCACTAAAGCTAAGGAGTAACAAGTTTATAAAGGTAAATTAGGTTTTAAAAGGCTTAAAGGGCTTGATCACTCTTTCCAATCTCTACCGATACCAATATTCCAGAAAAGGTGACAAAATCACACATACACACCCATAACGATATGATAGACACATATGACTACATTCGAACCTTAACTTGAATAAGCTAAAGGATATGACTAGTAGTATTTACCAAAAGTCATAAACCAGTAAGGGCGATAAAACTACATATACACATCCATAACGATGGAATAGACATACATGATTGCATTCAATTCCCTCACTCGAGTAAAACCAAGGGTTAGGACGAAGAGTGATATAGGGTATGGATCTTCTAATCCTTTCTCCAAAAGTAATAAACCAACAAGGCGGACAAAATCACACATACATGGCCGTAACGACGGAATAGACATATGTGATTGCTCGCATCCTCATTCGAGTAAAACCAAAGGGTTAGGGATTAGGAAAGGGAAATAATTGTTGTTAAATAAAAATATACATAATAAATAGATTAAGTCCAAACAAATAAGGTACAAGTTGCTAGATACTTTCCCGACCGAACCCATGATAAAGACACAAATCATGGACTACTCCATGTTTAGTAGATACGAAACAAACTCAAAAAACGTCTTCGATCAAAGATAAATGAAAACAACCCTTAGTTGGCGTTCCCATAACGGTTAACTCCCAATCATCCATACTATACATACTTTTACAAAAACAAGTGGCGATATCTACCACTTTATACAAAACTTTACATCGTTGATTTATAACACGTATCAACGAATAATCGATCCTTCAAATAATACCATCGGTTTAAGCTTTAACGAACCGACTATCTTCATAATTTCCTCCTCTTTTTTGCAGCAATTTTCTAATTTTTTTGATTTTTTAAAACATAAATGATACACTATGAATCTCGGTGTAATTTTACCATCTTCACGATCATAATAACTCCGGATAATTATTTCCATAATTCTTCATACACGGATATACCAATAATTGTGAAAGTAGTAAAAATACATGAGTTTAAACTACTTTTACATTCCTATTTCAATGTGTAATTTTCCCAACCATACCATAGATAGAAAATGACACAAGACACATAGGAAATACATACTTTACACTAAAGTAACTAGCAACTGATAGATGGACTTAATATAATAGGGTAGGCTAAGGTGTAAAGGTGTAACAAAACAAATAGTTGGTAAAAACAGGAATGGTTAAATTGGTTTTTCTAGGGGAATCTTACTCTTAAAATTAGAGTAAACAAATGGTTTATACGGGGGTTAACTAACCGTTGTGGTTAGTTAATAACACAACATATATAGGCTTTTTGGGTGTAATCCTAGAAGTTTACCAATTTAAACAAGTTGTTTCCTATGGAATTAGAAGCTTTGCTTGACCTCTTCTGCTCTTCTTGTCTTCTGAAAATTGACTTTTGTGGTTAGGGTATCGAAAATATAATCAAGCACACCTAAAACTCGTTTTTAGGTTTTCTATTTATAGTGTCTGGAACATGGTCGATATGCCATATTGGATGAAGTCAATACGGCGTATAGAGAGTTTCTTAAAGTTGGGACCACGTTTAATATCTTCCAGAATCTTCGTATATAATAAATCTTGGATACGACGTATAGTACCTCTTGGATACGGCGTATAGGTCTTTGTTCTTTGTGGTTTCTTGTGAAGTGCAGGCACAGATACGCCGTATCTTCCTTGATGGATACGGCGTATAGAATGTCATAACAGTATTCTTCAAATTTCTTCATTTAAGCTCCAGAATGCGTGCCTTTTAGCTAATCTTCACAAAGTACTCCATAATTACTGCAAATCTCAAATATAAACGATTAATTACTAATTCATGCAATAATTATATAAAATAGGTAAGAAATATGGGATAAATGATGTTATAAAAGTGACGCTATTTGATGTCATCAGCTTGCTTTGGTGGAATATTTCGGGTGTATGCTTACAACAAAAATGAGAGTTAGAAGCATTATGATCATGGGGATCTATGGATGCAATTGCTACAGATCTAAGTGTGTGGAAAATGATGGAAAAAGAGTGTTTGGAGTGATGAAAAACGGATTAGAAAGGCTCCTCTATTTATAGGAAAAAGTTGATTTTGTTGGTTCCCTTTTAAGATGGAATCGACTTTGTAAATCAAAGGGAATCGGTGACGCTCCAATAGAACCGGCTGACCAGTATACATAAACAAGACATTTTATGTCCTCATTCATCCAAGTTCAAATCTTGTGATGTCACCCATGAGGTAAAACTTAGTTTAATCAAAAATGTGTTTGTGTATATGTACTTTAAAAAGGAAGGTTACTTGTACATGTGAAAATGTAAGTAATCTTTTGTAAAATAAAATGTTTGTATAGAAATACTTGTAAATGCAAAATGTGAAAAGAGGTTTGATCATAATGCAACATAACAAATATGTACGAACATGTGTTGTGACATACGAGGACTTGAGACGTCAAGATGTGTTGATGTATGTTGAGACAAAATATGATTATGAGTAACTTGTACACTTTACGTTTAAGTATAACAAGTTACATGTTTGTCATCATCAAAACAAACGAGAATGTGTAGATTAAATATCGTAATATTTGCACTCACAATCACCCCCTTTTTGATGATGACAAACAAACGTGTAAACGTAATAACTTGTAAAATGTAAAGTTACTTGTATCCGCATACTACCTTTACATTACATTCTCCGTTTCCACTCTTCTCCCCCTTTTGTCAAAACAAAAGGGTATGTCCTTGGAGTTTAACTTCATTTCTCCCCGAAAAAGCGAGCTTGCATCATCCCTGGTGTTATTGTCCTTGGTGTTGCATCCCTAGGTTATTATCCTTGGTTTAGAGCAGATCAATGGGTTAAATTTGAAAGCTTAACCTATAAAAGGTTAGTTTCGTGTAACATATATAATAATAAAAATTAGGAGAACTATATGGTAAAGAAAATGACATCTTTCTTTGGTCGAAACATAAAGGATTGTCGAAGAGAAGAAGTGATGATGAATGCGTGCATGCTCCCCCTTGATGGATGCTCCCCCTTGTTCGAGGCATCAAGATATGATTAAAAAAGGTACAAACAAAAATTAGTGCAAAACTAGATTCGTCCTTGGACGAGTAAAATATATACAACAAAGTGTATATAAGATGCATGCTATAAATGCTTGACGGAAGCTCCCCCTTGCTCGAGGGCGTCAAGTATGATCCTACAAAACAAAAAATTAATGCAATAATAGCTTTTGTCCGTAGATAAATATGTCATAAACAACAAGTGTATAGATGACCCAATATGATTTCTTGACGAATGCTCCCCCTTGCTCGGGGGCGTCAAAATGAACCAACAAAAGGAAAAATGAAAGATGCAAACTTTATCCTTTGGTGAGTATGCCATATACCACAAAGTGTATCTGCTTAAACCTACAAAAGAAAATTAATAAATGCAAACTTTGTCCGAAGACAAGTATGCCATATATTGCATAGTGTATATGAGTGAACCAAAAAAGAAATGATATGAAAAGGCAAATTTCGTCCGTAGACAAGAATGCCATACACAATAAAGTGTATATTTGAACCTTGTTGTATGATGAAGCACATGAGGTGATAAACAAGATGTCTTTGTGAGTTGTGACAGATGTGGCAGAAGATGGTGATGACAATGCAAGAAGCTAACAATGTATGCTTATTAATAGAGAAGAGATGATGATTATGTATGTATGAGCATGCAATGAGAAATATGGATCAAAGTATCATGAATGTGCGGATGAGCATAAATTAACTTGATAAAGATATCGATCTTTATTGACCTACACAATTCCAAACGGGTTAGTTTTAAGTCTAATGCAAGATAAAAGTAAGAATATCATTTTGCAACATGATAGTTCAAACATTTATACCAACAAATACGAATGAAACTTGTTCAAGTATTATCACATGAAAGACTTAACAAAAATACACATAGATAGACATATATACAAACAAAACATATTCGCAAATAGGCACACAAATAGGAATACTCTTAAGCTAAGCGAAGAGAAGGACATTACTTACAACTAGCTTAAAATGTCATTATACATGTTTGAAAAATATTGGATAATTCTATGAGTTTTAGAAGGACTTAAGAGCTAGAATATGTCAAAACCAATTATTAGGCAACATTAATACATGTATATGCTACCTAATTAAATTGTTAGATACAAAAGTTAACTACCCCAAATGGTATAAATGCCTTATGTAGAACCGGCCTTGGCGGTTCCATTTCCTTAATGGAACCGGCTTTACTGCAGATGGAACCGGCCCCTGCAGACAAGGTTCCTCAAATCTTAAAAATCCTAGAAATGTTTCAATGATTTCTAAACCTATTTTCACTTGAGATAGTGATTAAATGGAGATGGAAAAGGTCTAACTCTTAGATCCTATGATTTTCTTATTACACCAAACGCTCCTAATTCTAGAGGGGAATAACAGTCAAGAAGCATCAACTGCATAAAACTAACCAAAAGCATAAACGATTTAGGTTACAAACAAGCAGTCAAGAATTCTAACATAAACGATATGAAAAAAAATTCATACAAGTGCATGTTCCAAATAGTTCAACCAAACACAAGTTTAATGAAAGAGATGATTTAGATTAGTAAATCGATTGCACTAACAATGACGTGAGAGATAAAGAACAAAGGAAACAAGTAGGCACGAATCCAAAGATGGTGTTTAAAATAATGAAGATGAGATGAACTAGATTTAAAGGAAATCCTAGACTTCTAATGCATACCAACAATACTTTGATATAACATAAGTACACAAGAAGCAAATAAATTATGTAGCAATGTCAAATAAGGACCAAGATGAAAATATTATGCAAACCATGTTTAAGCATGTATAAATTAGACCATCATACAGATAGATATAAGAAATGCCAACAAGGAACAAGAACTACCAAAGATAGACATATCCATACCAAAATCATCATGTATCAAAATGACAAATTACGAGATTATACGAGACATCATATAAGAGACAAAATTACTTCAAATGCAAACATCATTCAAGTCATGTTTAAGCCTTAACATTTAGTAACACGAATACAAGCGTAAAAGCATTTAAAAACGAAACAAAACCTTTCCTAAGGATTACGTATTTTTCAATTAATCGAATAGTTATCAAACACCAAGATAACGACAAAGCAAATAATCAAACAAGAACATATAATCAACACATGTATATGCAAAACAAGATGTTATGATAGACTAATGAAGAAAAGATCATATTTACAAATAGTATGGAAAACGTAGCATTAGTGGTGTTTGGGACATGGAGAACAAGTTAGTGAACTAGTGGTTATAGAAGATTGACAAGGATGAAAAGGCAATATCAAAATGTGTAGATAATTTTAACGAAGTATTTTTGAAATGCTTTTTTTTCAACAAGACCAAAAATATTTAAAACATTTGGCGGAAACACCATGACCAAAAATTGACCTTTTGTTATTATCGTAGAATTTGACAATAATATATTACAAATCTTTTGAGACTATCTTTACATGAAAATAGACTCAATTATCTTTAAAATGACGGGTGGCACAACTTCTAATTTCATACGATTGATTTTATACAAAATTCCTAAAATGGTCCATTTTTTACAAACCTTGTTGTTTCAATCTTATACATGGCTAGAATGACCGAAACTCAACTTTTATAACTTGACATAAGATGAAAAATTCCAGAATTTATACTTAAATATCAAAGACACACTTGGTCTAAATGAACTGCGAAACCGTTCTTTATGGGTTTTGCTAAACACTAGTTTTGACCCATTTTAACCAAAACAATAACTTATTACTTTTACCCAGTGTTGCAAAAATCGGCCTAGGCATCCGATTAATCGGCGCCTAGGCGCTAGGCGAGGATTAACCGCCTTGATTTTCATTAATCGGCCTTATTAATCGTTTTGGTCAAAAATCGGCCAACATACCAATTAATCGGACAAAAATCGACCAAATCGTGCATAAATCAGTCGAATCGGGCAAAAATCGGCTAAATCGACCAACTCGGTTACGGATGAAAATCGGCCATATCGGGCACTAATCGGCAAAATCGGACAAAATTGGGAAAATTAGGCATATATTTCCAATTTTTTTAATTTTACATATAAAAAGTCCAATCCGATTAATCCCCGCCTAACCGATTAATCGCTAGGCGGTACCCGGCCGCCTAGCTAGCGCCTAGCGATTTTTGCAACCTTGCTTTTACCCGCTTTGAAAAATACTTTTAAAACTACAACAAGACATCATTACACTTCATCATTACTTGAGTATTTCGGATGAAACATTCACGTTGTCAATCCCATTTTGATGTGCATAAATTTTATAACAATATTTGTCAAATCACTTATCTAGCATACTTAGTTCTTATTCTTAAGGTGTTATTAAGATATTGAGATTATGTGATAAGTTGAAATAGCAAATACAAAGAAAGATATGTATGGCTATATGAGGAGCAGGAGGCCTAGCAAAAGCTCCATTGTGAAAAAACATGAAATCGACAAATAGCATGGCAAACAAGACTTATGTTCCAAAAACAAGCAAACAAAAATGCAAGATGTAAACAAGGGAAACAAGTAGCCATATAACATGTCACACATTATAATTATTATTTCTACTAATATGAGTTACCGAAGCATTTACAAAAATGCATTTTAGACAAAGCTAGGAGTTATCTCAAACACTCCTTTTAGAATCATATACATAATTTTTAAGAGCCTAAACTGACAAACGAGTGAATGAAAGACATGATAAGGAAGGCACATATATTTCACAAATAAACAAGCTTAAATATGATGAGAAATAAGCATGTAATGAAGATATATAAACAATGCAAAGAAAAGCAACTAGACATTTAACATATCGTACGAAAAAAATTCTTTTTGCCTTGTATTGAATAAGACGATGTATACCAAGCTTGATTAATGGCCAAAATACTTAAATTTCAAAGAAGGATGTATCAATGTTCAAAGAATACCAACTTAAAATTACACGAGTCAAAAGTTTGAGCTTCTATTTTAATACGAAACTTGAAATCTTAGACACTTTGTAGTATTTTGCAAATTCAACCTACTTAAACTTATAATCATTACCTCTAACCTATTTTGATAAAAACTAGACTCAATTCCCTTCGAAATGGTAGGTGGCACGACTCGTACGGACATACGGTTAGTTTTTTATGAGCTTTCGAAGTTGACAAAAATTTTGAAAAACCTTCTGTAGAACCGGGTCTGCCGATTCCTTTTCAAAATGGAACTGCCTTTGTTAACAAAGGGAATCGTGGGTATGGTCGAATTTTTAAAAAACACATATTTTGACCCAATGAAAAGGTTTAACACTTGGTAGGCTTTGAGGTAAACTTATATAACAAATTTTGATCATTATTCAAGCTTAAATAACAAATATATTCAAGAATCAAGACTTCTAAGAATGAAACATCGACATACATTTCATATTAAGTCCCGCTTTTTGGATAATTTGATACATGGATCATACTCGGTTTTGAAAACTATTTGTTTTGAAAACTAGAGCTATGTGGCTCTGATACCAATTGTGGAAAACATAGAGGGGGGGTGAATACGTATCTGATTAAAATCTTAAAACGTTTGCATCAAATACCTAATTTATCGTGACTTAATATGAGAAGAGCGAATTAATATGACTATTAAGACAATATCAAGCATAAAGAAAACATGTAGACACAACACAAGCATAAACATCAATCCACAACATAAGCATACTTAAAACGAAAAGAAATAATGATATGTAAAGAGAAAGCAAACCGGACACAATGATTTATAGTGGTTCGATCACAGAGCTCCTCTCCACCCTACTTCACTCCCCGAGTACCCAACTCGAGAGTTACTTCACTAGATCAACAAACTCCATTCTCGGCGGAAAGCTAAATACCGAGTCCTAACAAAGATAGAACCAACCCATCGTCGCTTACACTTTATTCGATACAAAGCTAAATACCAAGTCCTTCTTTGGGTACAACCAAACCCGTTATGTTTTGTGGCCCAACATTAAAAACCTTGTGTTTTATGGCATAAACACATAAACTATCTAATCACAATCTAATGATATAAAGAGATAACAGAAATGTGTGTACAATGATGATCCAAGACAAATGTGTCTAATGGATATGAATGCCTAATCTAAATGAACTTCCATTGATGAGAAGTCTTCAAAAGGATAAAGATGATGAGATCTTTAATCTTGTAGATCTTTATATGGAAAGATTTATAAGGCTTACTTTGGATGATGTAGATGACAAGATCTTGATGCTTGCTTTGGTGGATTATTTTGGGTGTATGCTTACAACAAAAATGAGAGTTAGATTCATTATGATCATGGGGATCTATGAATGTATTTTCTACAAATCTAAGTTTGTGGAAAATGATGGAAAAAGAGTGTTTGGAGTGATGAAAAATGGATCGGAAAGGCTCCTCTATTTATAGGCAAAAGCTGATTTTGCCGATTCCCTTTTAAGATAGAGCCGGCTTTGTAAATCAAAGGGAACCGGCGACGCTCCAATGGAACCGGATGACCAGTATACATAAACAAGACATTTTATGTCCTCATTCATCCAAGTTCAAATCTTGTGATGTCACCCATGAGGTAAAACTTAGTTTAATCAAAAATGTGTTTGTGTATATGTACTTTAAAAAGGAAAGTTACTTGTACATGTGAAAATGTAAGTAATCTTTTGTAAAATAAAATGTTTATATAGAAATACATGTAAATGCAAAATGTGAAAAGAGGTTTGATTATAATGCAATATAACAAACATGTACGAACCTGTGTTGTGATATACAAGGATTTAAGACGTCGAGATGTATTAATGTATGTTGAGACAAAATATGATTACGAGTAACTTGTACACTTTAAGTTTAAGTATTACAAATTACATGTTTGTCATCATCAAAACAAACGAGAATGTGTAGAAAAAAATCGTAAAAGTTGTACTAACAGTGTACTATTCGTGTTGAGTATGAGTGGAAACCTCTTAGGTGTGCGTATTGTAAGGTTTTTGGTCATATTCAGGAGGAATGTCTCAAGAATATAGGCTCGAGTGAGGTAAAGAACTTGAAGAAGCCTAGTCAAACTCCTTGAGGTGTTATGGTTTGTCTAAAAGTGGGATTTAAACCAACAAAAGAGTATAGACCTATTTCTAAAAAGCCTACTACCAACACTAGCGGTAATAAAAAGAAAGGTGTGGAGCCTACTAAAGAGGTTAGTAATTCAAACCTATTTGATGTGCTTAATCCGGTTGTTAATGATGTGGAGTTAGGTACCAATGGGGGGATTTCAAATTTGGCTAGTAACGGGGCCAATTCTAGTGGATCATCGTTCTGGAATGTTAAAACTAGTAGTATTAGTACTACTCCTATTGTTGATAAAATTGGGAAGCTTGAAAAGCTAATTATCGATGGGAAAGTTACTCTTATGGATGATGATGGTAAACCTCTAAAAAAGGTTGATTATCCGAGTGATCATGATAGTGAGGATGGGGTTGAATCAGTTGATAATGATATGGCTCGTTCTATGGCTTCAGAAAAGGTTAGTTTTGGCACTAAAAGTTTGCTGGAACAATAGAGTGATTCTTATGAGAATGGTGACTATGATGAAGTCCCATACAATGAAGATATGTATGAAGGTCAGGATCTTCCTGACAAGATTCAAGTTATATGCGATAATTTAGATACCAGGGTTCAAGGTCGTAGGAAAATAGTTTCCTGTTTCTTTTGTAGTCTAGTCGTTTTGTGTACCTTCCGATAAGGAAGTAGTTTTACCTATGTAACGGGCGGAGATGTGGGACTCACCCTCATTCTTTGTACTTAAATGTTTTTAAGAGTAATAAAATTTACCGAGGAAACCTTTTATCCAAAAAAATAAATGCTCAAAGTATCTAGTTACTTAATGACTGAATCACATTAAATAAATAATATATTATGAGTTTAACTGTCATCCAACAATCATGAGTCCCACTTTCCACACCATTATCCCACTAAGCATTGAATTCTTACTCTCATAAACAATATCATTTCATTTTATAATCCTAAAACTTTCGTTCACTTCTCACCAAATCCCTCAACCCACATCATGCCTGCAAAAAGTGTAAGACAACATAACGGCTAAATAGTAGCATAGAAAACTACAAAACGACATGTAATTGAGTGGTGGCATTTAATGTGGATATCAAAACAATTTCAAAATAAATTTCAAAACAAATTGATATCTAAAACCCTTCACATCCACTCTATTAATACCCAAAACAAAAAACACACACACACGCATATCTTCTAAATCTCTTGACCAAATTCTAGCATTTTTTTCTCTCAAAAGAATTTGTGTGTTCATCTTTCAAAACAATTTTCTAAAACAATTGTTAAATTTTGATATAGTCTTTCATTTAACACTTGATCAAGACTTTCATATCATCAAGGAAGTTAACAAACTGTTTCAATGATAAACGATAACGAATTCTATGAATCTCCCACATAAACTTGGGTATTGATTCAGTGTTCAAAAGAAATAGTTTATCTAAATTTTTCAAAACAATTTGCAAACATTTTTTGATAATCTTTCATGCAAATCGTGATCAAGATTTTTATATCATCAAGGCTTTAAGCATAATATTACGATGATACACTATAACGATTTCTATTAATATCCTATGTAAACTTGGGTTTTGATTTTGTTATAACAAAGTTTATCCAAAAATCTTTCCAAACTATCAATGGCATCTTCTAAAGCCCTTGAGTATGCATCACAAGTGAAATGTTTTTCTTATGAGACTGTTGAATTTCCAAAGAACAACTACGTTGGTAACTTTTCTCACCCAACCAAAATTCTGACTTACAAGAGCATGGCCAAATATTTGAAAAACTGCTTCTTGTGAAAGGCTTTTACCAAAACGCCCGATGTTATATACCACAACTATCTCAGGGAGTTTTGGTGTATAAATAAGGTTGAACTAGCAGCACCATCTAAAGATTCAATAATCAAGTTCTCAGTGAATAATTGCAAAAACCATTGTTTTTAAACTATGAGACCTTTGTTAAAGCCAATAAATATTTTACAGAAATGATGATTATTTTTGTCATCCTTAGATTAAGGTTGTGAAGACTAAACTTCTTTAGTTAGGCCTTCATGACTTAAGGAATGATGATGAGGAACCAGATGTTTTGGTGAATAAAACTCCTTTGCTAAAAACCTGGTTTCCTGTTGTTTGGAGGATTGTGATGGCTTTTGTCATTCAGGTCCGGGGGGAGGGGAGGGGAGACAAATCCTCTACTAATCAGTTAAATTCAAGTCAATAAATGATTGTCCTTAGTTTCTTTACCGAGACTAAGATTGACATGGAAATATAATTTTTAATGATCTAGTAGCAAGGCTCATTGAAAAGCCTAGGAGGAGACATATGACTTATCCTAGGTTTATATCATGTTCCTTGAAAACCTATTGGGTTCTAAATATGCTCAGGATGAATTATTAGGGTTTACTCCCTGGGTATTGAACAAGATGAATTGTATTCAGAATCTTTTTGAAGTCACCCAAGTCAACCTTACTGCCTACATGCTCAAGGTGGTCAAGCAAGAAACATCAAAGTCTCCAGATCCTTCCCTTGAAAAGAGGAAAAAGAAAAGGACTCAGACTTTGACTAAACCCAAACCCAAGTTACAGGGCCCTAAAAGTTTTGGAGAACTCCCTAAGGAAACTCAAGGTAAAAAGACCAAGAATAAATAGTCCACCCTAAAACAGACCAAGCTTCAAATGACCGAAGAGATAGTGTCAATGGGGGGCACTAAGACATCACACTTAGTGTCAGTGGACCAACCACTGATCCTCGTGATTCATGGAGAAACACTAATGTGCGTTAAATTACATGTTTTTAATATCGGAAAAACCCTCATAATAGGTAAATAAATAACAAAACCGTGTAATAATATCAGAAAAATCCTCATAATAGGTAGAGAATAAGTACAAGTACTTATCTACCAAAGTCAACATATCCATGTATATGTAAAGAAGAAGAATAGTGTCATCACTATCCATCCTAAAGTGTGTTTGTCTCATACCTAGAATAGCTATTTGGAATAGAGACAAATGTATGGATGTACCTTGTCCAACATCCTTCGGACACGTACTTATTACTAAACGGGTATTACCCATTCCTTAGCATGAATATAGAAGAGTTATAAATGAGTAAAATAAGTTTGTGCTATTATAGTTAAAACATTCACAAACACTTTACTTCTTTAAAATACAACTTAGTCACTGAAAAAAGTTCACTTGGTTAACAATAGTTCTCACTCAAAGTATAACTTGGGTTTGATTTGAGTTCAGTGAGGAGATCACATACATGCTTGTCATTCAACTCGTCCTACTTATTCCGCAAAGATAAATAAATTCTTTATATCCCTTCTAACAAGAATTTAATGGTTGAAAAACTTTTTTGTTTTTTACTTTACGTATTTATATCTTACATTACCATGGAACATAGTTAGGTTAATTTTTTTTAGTTAAACTATCCGAGTAAAGAGAACAACACGTACTATTGTCATCGTCAAAGAGTCGATAACTACCACATGTAAATACAAATTTTGTTATTCAAATTTCAAAAATAAGATATAAACCGCAACCAATTATTAGTGTGTCATAAATTTTGAAGGCCTTTATTAACAAAATCTCTTTAATCCTTTCAAATGATTGAGACGAACCTGTTTGGAACATCAATTTTAATACAAGCAATTGGCGATTATAAAACATAGTTGATGACGTATAATATGGACACCAAGCTCATTGGGCTTTGTTCATAACATACACATATGGGCCCAGGCCCAATATAACAAATAGCCGGACCACTAAGCCCGACAGTGGTCACGCTCCGGATATTACAAAGACGCACGTGAGTACCTTTAAAAGCCGTACCCGTTGTACCTCCGCGAACAAACACGGACTGCGGAAGGATACTCACGTCCGCATACACGATTACATGTGGACCCTTGCCCTACAAGGGACCCACTCCGGCTACTAAAAATCGCAAGCGAAATATTAGGAAACCCTAGTATTGGGCTTGTCTATAAATAGGGGTCATTTCACACCCCAAAGGGGTACATTCTGTCTGATCATTAATACACACATATACTCTGACATTTTCTGATTCTCTGACAAACATGTATACTTACTCTTACGCCGGAGCTTAATCGCGGGGTCCGCCCCGCGGTAAAGCTAACGGTTTACTCTCATTTGTGCACATCGCCATCTCATTACTTGGATTAGTATAAGATCAACGTTATATTCTATCTTTTCACCCCCATACACGGTTTTTGTACTAACAATAGTGATGATTAGCTTTACGTCAAACATTTGTATTAAGCCCAAAAAAAGATTAGATAGGTAATATCAAAGTAGTTGAACTTAAGTTTATATTCGATGATCCTCGGTGCATGCTATGGTACGTATGCATGTGTCCGTAATATCGATCTATTACGATTTTATAAAACTGCATCATTCTCTCAAGTGCATTTTCAAACTATGACTCGTATGAAGGTAATAACATCAACTAGAAACCACATATAGGTGCTTAATGGAAAAAAAGGCCATTCAAAAGTTATTTTATTTCACGATAATACATATTTAACACAACATTTTTGGCTAGAGAATACCAAACCAAGACATTTATTTAATGTTAACTTTTGAGCTTAACTCGAACGTCTTTCAAGAGGTCACATAATTAGGGTTCAGTATTATCCAACTTAGGAGGGTGTCCATGATGTGGTGGCTTACCACCGTGATGTGGTGGCTTATATTTATCTTCAGTGTCAACCTCTGTTGCGGGATGGCCATGATGTGGTGGCTTATGGTATGGTGGACGGCCATGATAAGGTGGTTTTCCTCCCTTCTTTTCTAGAACCTCTTCAGTGTCATCCGTCTCTGAAGGCGGGTGACCATGATGAGGTGGCTTATGATAGGGTGGTTTTCCTCCCTTCTTTTCTAGAGCCTCTTCAGTGTCATCCGTCTCTAAAAGCGGGTGACCATGATGAGGTGGCTTATGATAAGGTGGCTTATGATAAGGTGGTTTCCCTCCTTTCTTTTCTAGAGCCTCTTCAGTGTCATCCGTCCCTAAAGGCGGGTGACCATGATGAGGTGGCTTATGTGTTGGTGGACTTCCATAATGTGGTGGTTTTTCACCATGATGTGGTGGTTTTTTAGTTGTTTCGAGATCGAAATTTTGTGGATTGGCAAAGGTGGTGGTAGTGATGAAAATGAGTAATGTGGCAAAGAGAAAAAAATAGTGTTTGGTATGCATGGTGTTGAGTGATGATAATAATAGAACAAAACTTGTCTATTTATAGATAAACTCCACGTTACACCTTTTTCTATTTTTTATTTTCTTTTTGTTCCTCTTTATATAAAGCATTAAAGCATCATATCATATCTTTGTTGTTTTATCTTTTTACATCTAAAAGTCTCTTCATTTGACATATATATTTCGAATTGCTTGCTTTCTTATTAATTTACTTTTGCATAATTTATAAATCGAATGTATAAGGCTTTAGCTCATACATGAGGTTGGGTATATTGGACGTTTTTAGATTTTTGGGTTTATCATTATTATTTTGAAGCCTAAAAATCTAGAATTCGTTTAACATTGAGGATTCGTGTTTTTTTAGTCGTATGTTATAATTGTGCATAGGGGCTTTCTCGTTGTTTTGTGTGGGTGGCTTGTTGTTTGGTGTTTATACCTTCTAACTTCTTACTAACTATTAATAAAAAATGTGTGCCGAAAAATCTGTGACATGAACAAAAGATCTATCTGTTTAAGCGATTGTGCCCATTCAAAAATCTATGACATGAACAAAGTTTTATTCGTGTTCGCTCGGTTCATTAACGACCCAACCTACTCTCATGTAATATTATTTATTTGTTTTTGGTTCATTGTTAGAAACTTAAAATAGAATCTAGCTTCACCGTTTCAAATCCAACACCTGGGTATAAACTATTTATATTATTACAACTTGGACCTATTTGTCAAGTACATTGACATACTTCGAAGTTAAGACTTACACTCATTTTGTATGTAAATAAATATATGATGTTGTAAGTATACGATCAACTCATGTTTTTTTATTAGTTTAAGTAAAATTATTTGGAATTTTTTTTACAATATGCGTTTAATAAATACTAATTTTTTATTTTAATTTATAAGTTTAACTCATGCGTACACGAGTTTGAATATTAAATACGGCTAAATTATTATTAATAGGAACATAAATATCAAATGTAAACACAGGCTACTGCGATATGAAAATAAATATACATGATTGTACTTATAACAACGACTCACGTAATTTTTATTTATAGTTTATATAAGGATATCAACATTGTTTAAAACTTTATACTTTAACTTCATCAACGCTCATCATGTGCTATTAAACTCGCATATTGTGTACAACAATGACATTAATAGTTAAATTTAAATAACAAAATCAACCTCAACATGTATGTCAGTTAAATAAAGTTAAATCTTTCATCTAACAAAAGTCTTTACAAAATATACACTGATATTTATAGATAATAAATTTTTTTATATAAAAATCCATGCATAATTATTAGTTGTACTCATATCATAATTAAAAAATATTTAACACTGACCAAATTTTAATATGCTCATATAATAAACTAAAATTTTTAAATAATATAAAATTATTATGTAAACTTTATGTGTGCACGGCAGTTATAATTAGTAGCATGTGTAAGATAAAACTAGATTAATTGCTCGTACACGTATTAGTTTACACTATTTGTACCACTAGTAATTATAGGAAAAGTCTCATGAAAAATTGCGGTCTCTCAAAGCATCTATCAAACAATGGTATGTTAATATTAACAACACAAATCGAAATCGTAAACATGATGCTATGTCAGATGTCAAATTGATGGAAAAAAGAATTGATGATGGTATTGCAACTCCTTCTAATCGTGATACGCGTATGCAACTTCTTCAAGAAATTGACAAACTCGACAACTTTGAAGCTCTTGATTTAATTCAAAAGGCTTACATAAAATGGGACATTGAAGGCGACAAGAACTCAAAGTTCTTTCATGAGTTGATAAATCAAAAGAGGAGATATCAATCGATTTAATGTATTATGCATGATGCTGTTTGGATCACGGATCCGATCCATATTAAGGAATTATTCCTTAATTTCTTCAAAGACAAATTTCAGGTTCATGACTCTCAAGTGGTCTTTCCCCCATTGGTTCATTCTACTCGCCTTTGTCCTCTAGATAGCGAGTACTTGGAGAATCATGTTTCTCTTTATGAAATTAAGTCGGCAATATGGGGTTGTGGTAGTAACAAAGCCCTCGGCCCTGATGGTTTTACTTTTGCTTTTGTAAAAATATACTGGGACCTCATAAATATGGATATTCTAGAGTTTGTGAACTCTTTTTTTATATTCGTGTTCGATGCCTCAAGGTGCTAATTCCCCGTTTTTCACTCTTATCCGAAAGGTCAGTAATCCAATCTTCATTAAAGATTTCCGTCTTATTTCGCTTATTGGTATTCATTACAAAATCATTACTAAAATCCTAGCAAATCGGCTTTCTAAAGTGATAGAGAAGATTGTTAGTATTGAGCAATCCGCTTTTATTTCGGGACGACAAATTCTTGACGGGCCTCTCATTCTTAGTGGGGTCATTGAGTGGTTTAGAAAGAGGAGGAAAAAAATGTTAATCTTCAAACTTGATTTTAAGAAAGCTTTCGATTCGGTCAGTTGGAAGTATTTGGACTTTGTTCTTCACAGCCTTAGATTTGGTAATAAATGACGTTCTTGGATAAGAGCTTGTCTTCATTCGTCCGGAGCTTCTGTATTGGTTAATGGTAGCCCTACTTCAGAATTTTCTATTAAACAAGGTCTAAGGCAGGGAGATCCCCTCTTTCATTTTTATATTTATTCTTGTCATTAAAGGTCTTCATTGTGCTCTTTTTACTACGGTTATCTCTAACCTCATTTATGGGAACAATCTTGTCTCTCCTGACCTCGCGTACTCTCATCCTTTTTACGCTGACGATGTTATTATCACTACCGAATAGAGTCCAGGTGATTTAGATAACATCATTCGTGTTCTACATGTTTTTTACTTAGCATCAGGTCTTAAAATTAACATTAACAAATCCAACATTTATGGTATTGGAGTTTCTGATGACGAGGTTTCTAATATGGCTCGTAATTCTAGATGTGCCGTAGGATCTTTTCCTTTTACCTATCTTGGGTTTCCTATAGGATCTACTATGAATCGTATTTCCAGTTGGAAGACTTTAATTGATCGGTTCCAATCGAGACTTTCCTCCTAGAAAGCGAGCCTTTTATCGATTGGGGGTAGGCATACTCTCATCAAGGCGGTTCTAGGTAGTCTTGGTATTTATTACATCTCGATTTTTAAAGCCCCCAATATTATTTTTGAAATCCTTGGAAAGTCTTCGCGCTAAGTTTTTCTAGGGTGGCCAAGACTCCAAAAAGCTTATATGGATAAAATGGGCTAACGTGCTTTCTTCTTTCGAAAAAGGAGGATTGAATATTGGTAGTTTAAAATCCTTCAACCTTGCTCTTCTTCAAAAGTGGCGTTGGAGATGGCTCTCTTTCCCGAATGCCCTTTGGGTTAAGGTCATTAAGGCAATTCATGGGCAAGAAGGCGGCTTTGATACTTATGGTTGCAAGTTTAATGGTATTTGGACTAGGATTGTTGGTTCGTCCAATTTTCTTCATTCAAATAATATTAGTTCGTTGAATTCTTTTCGTTTCAAAGCGGGGTGTGACACCCGTATTTGATTTTGGAAGGACATTTAGATTGGTGATTCTCCTCTTAATATTCGCTATAATAGGCTTTATCGGTTGGAGCTAGACAAAGATTGTCTAATTATTAATCGAACTGAAAACGGGCAATAGAGTTGGAATTGGTCTAGGAACGATCTTGGTGTCCGTAACATGGATTACTTTAGAGACTTGTTGATCGAAATAAGTCGAGTTGACATATCTACGGTCAGAGATACTTGTATTTGGTCTTTGGCTAAAGATGATATTTTTTCTGTTAATGAAGCTTGTCGAGTAATTGGCGATAAGATTCTCCCTTCTTTGGTGACTTTAACTTCATGGGATAAAACCCTTCCTCGTAAAGTTAATATTTTCATGTGGAGGCTTATGTTAGACCGGCTACCCCATCGTCTAAACCTTTCATCCCGTGGTATAGATATTCAGTCGATCTCGTGTTCTTCTTGTAATGATAACGTGAAATCTTCTAATCATATTTTTTTGAATGTGACATCGCTTTGGAGGTTTGGAGTCTTGTTCGTATATGGTGCGAGATCACTAGTCCTACTTTTACTTCCCTTGAGCATTGGAAGAATTAGACCGGTTTGTGGCAAGCATCTAAAGAGAAGAAGCATCGTTTCTTTGTTATCTTTGTTTAGTCTCTTTGGTGGCTTTAGAGATTTCACAATAGTGTCACTTTTTTTCACATCAGATGAGGAAAAGTGACATCTTTGACAACATTCACTCTTGTTCTTTCTCCTAGTTGTATCACAGGGGTTATATGGGTTGCAATAGGGCAAATTGGCTTAAGTCTTCTTTGTTGATAGCGGGTTCTAGCAGTCGTGGATGTTGGGAGTTCCTGGTTCTTTTATTTTCGTGCCTTTTTCATTGTTTTCGTTCCTCGAGGCTTGTTTGGGGATTCATCAAAAAAATTACGAAGTGAAAACCAGTGGCACGGCCTCCGTGAATGAGGATTTTTCTCTTGTCGAGTAATTGACAAGAGTTTTTTCATCCTTTTTGTAGCCCTCGCAGTTAAAGTCTCGAGAGGTTTCTAGGTTGTTTTACTTTGTTTCCTTCCTAGTTTGTTTATACTTTTGTGCTTCTAGCGTCTTGCTAGTTGCCTTTCTTATATATATTATCTTTTTGCCGTTAAAAAAAAGTAATTATAGTAAAAGAACTTATAAGTTATAATATATATGCATCCAATTAATCCCAAAAAACTTTATGCGTTATAATTAACTAGACGAGTACTCGTACATAGCATCGATAATTTCTAGCTGCAGATAATTAAAGATATGTGATATTGTGGTAAATAGTTCTTATAACGTTCAAAATAAACGTTTTTCTAACAAAAATATAAAGAATATCTGCAGAAAGTACCCGTAAGAGTTGAGAAGTGAAAGTGAGAGTATATTGAGAGATTATTTTTTGTTGTAAAATAACATTTGTGTGGAGAGATATGAAATGGTTTGTGTGAATTTATATGGTGGACGCAGTTACACATTTTTAATAATCATTATCGATAGTAATGATTTTTGACAGTTACACTTTTTAATAATTATTGAAGGTCGTTACAATGATAAATTAAATGGGATATTATAATGTTATAATGGTATTGATGACTGAATTTATTATTCAAATGTTGTTACAATTTATTGTGTTTCATATAATAAAATTCAGTTTTCATTACTTCCTAAAATACATTCAGTTTTCACTTTTCACATCCACATTCAAGAATTGTAGCAATATCCTTAGTATAGAAGTATAGATAGATAAAATCATAATATTTATTTCCTCATTTTGCCTTTTTTATTTAAACCCAAGTCACAAATAAAAACAAAAAATAAAATAAAATTACATATGAATATATGAATCTTTGATGAAGTCAAGATCATGAAAACTCTAGCACAACATATAATTCTGCAGGCTTTCTTCTTTTCTTTTTGCTTTTATACTCGTGGACCAGCTAGACCTTTTACTTTATGGCTTACAATAGTGGCGGCATTCGATGGAAGAGGGGTTTGGTGGTGGTGGGTTTCGGTGTTGATGAGGTTACAATCATGGATGATCTAGTTGGTAGAGGTGAATGGTGGTGTAGTGGTGGAGTTGGTGGAGGAGTGGAGTTTATAGGCTTCATAAAATCCGCTATGCAAGGCTGCAAAGAAACCAACATATATATACACAGTCTAAAAAATATAACATACTTTCATTATTAGGGTTTTGAGAAAAGGAGGCTCATGACATCAAATAACATCTATTTTATAGCATCATTTATCCTATGTAATTAACCTATTTTGTATGATTATTGCAAAGAATTGTTACTTAATCGTTTATATTTGAGAATTGCAGTAATTACGGAGTACTTGGTGAATATTAGCAAAAGGCACACATTCTGGAGCTTAAACGAAGATATTTTGAAGATTATTGTTCTGACAACCAATACACCGTATCCATCAAGGAAGATACGGCGTATCTGTGCCTAAACTCACCAAAAGACCACAAAGGAAACAAGATCAATACGTCGTATCCAGAGAAGATCAATACGCCGTATTGAAGATATAGAAGGTGAATATTCTGGAAGATATCAAACGTGGTCCCTACTCCAAGAAACCCCAATATGCCGTATCCAAGACATTGGATACGCCGTATCGAACCGACTCCAGACCATATAAATAGAAAACTCAAAAACGAGTTTTAAATGTGCTAAATCATATTCTCGATACCTAAACAACAAAGGTCGATTTTCAGAGGAGAAAAAGAGCAGAAGAGATCTTGCAACGCATTTCAATCCATAGGAGACAACATGTAACTTCTTATACTTTTGTAATCGTTCAGTTTTTGGTATCATTTGTTAACTCGGTTAGTTTACCTTGGCTAAGCCATTACTCTTGTATTAATTATGATGTTTGAAGGCTAATACCTTCGGGTATTAGCCATTATTATAAAGATTTGAATGTTTAGTTTTGTAGGTATTAGCCCTTATTATAAAGATCTTAATGTTTGGTTTTGTTTATATCTCGATTGCTTAATTTATCATTATATGCTTGTTTATGTTTATCAATATACTTGTTTATGTGCTTTAAAATGCGACCTATCATTCAACTGGATCTAGTGATACGGACCAAGTAATCTAGATGCCGAGATAGCTCTCTATATAAGGATTAATAAATCTAGACCAATAGGATCACGATTAACAACATGTCTTTGCCTTTAGATTGTAAGCTTAGTTGGACTGGTAGGTGACCCTTGGGATCAACGAGTACGTTCTAATTAATTGGTAAAGATTGGGTTAGTGGACTACTAGTGTATGAATCACCGTTAAGCAGTAAGTGGGTAAAGTCTCTATGAGCTAGGGTTTAACAAGATCACCATTGCTTTAATCCCTAAGATAGATTATAATCAGCAAATTAGGATGCTTTAATTGTAACATAATTAATGTGTTTAGGTCTTAGGATGAAGTCTCGCCTAAGTCTAAGAATGATAAACCCCCTCGAGATAAGTAATCATTGCATCGAATAAACAAACCAACTTCTAATCGGATTAATGATGGCTAATTCAGTTTTCTATTATAAGGCTTGACCGCTTTTTTATCTTCTGTTAATTTGCTTACGTGGGTTAAAGTGTCTTGAGTTGATTATAATCACCACCAAACCCGTGCCAATCTCTCAGGCTGAAACCCCCTTTTTCTTGTTATATTAGAATTAACTTAGATTAGTAAACCAAAGTATTAATAAATTGAGAGATTTAACCTCGCTTCAAGTGTTCGACACCCTACTTACAACGAATCTACCACCGAACGGGTACACTGCCTGTTAAAGTGTTGTTTTTGGTTAAGTCGGCAAAATATAAATTTAAAACTTGAATCATTAAAATAAACACCACACAACGACACATCAAGTTTTTGGCGCCGTTGCCGAGGAGTGAAAATTAATCTTGATTTTTATTTGATATTTTGGTTTTTAGAATTAGATCTAACCCTCAGGATTAGTGTAGTTTAGATTTAGTTCATATTTCTATTTGTTTGCTAATTGTGTAATACGACGTATTTAGTTTATTGAATACGACGTGTCAGTTATTTGACGATTTTCTGCCCTAGTAAGTTTATTACAGGATGGACGATTCAAACATTACTATAGAGGAATACATCAGGCTTGAGGAAGAAAAAGCTCGAAAACGTGGGAAAGTGTTTAACTGGGAAACTTCTAAGTATGGTAGAATCTGGTACGATGAAGATGTTCACTGTTGGGACAAATTAAAAAATGACTAAGTGTCGTTTCTGCTGTTAGAGATGTTCGTTTCTGCTGATAGCATTAAGTCGTTCCTGCTGACAGT
>BQNB010025664.1:0-59400 GCA_026074375.1 Tanacetum coccineum
TTTATATGCGTTTTGTAAAGCCCATTAGGGTTTCCTTAGTCTATAAAAGGATCCCTAGGCATAGTTAGTAGATATAGTTCGACGAAAGATCATAGAGATCAATATAGTAATCATAGTTTGTAATCTGTAATCTAGGCAGATTCAAAGTTCAATATAAAAGTGTTTTGATTGTGTTCTTCTTTACATTGTTGATTAAATTCTGCGTAATCAATAGTGGTTAATCATTGTTTCATCATTGTTACTTTAGATTTATCTAAGGCAACAAACCCTTTACAAGCTAAAGGTTAAGATCCATTAAGCAAAGGGATCCTACAATATTTATGAGATGTTTCTTAATTTATCGCTTGAATGTTGGATTTGTGAAATGAATTTATATATGGAGTAGCCTCATAATACTTATGTGTGGAATAAAGTGAATTTGGTAAAATGTTTGATTGTGTATGAATGATGATTTTTTTTAAACATGTGGTTTCTTTATGTCGTGAGTTCTTTTCTATGATTTGTGGTAGAATACCTACGGAATAATAGGTCGAAAGGGATTCCGTGGTGTAGACTTGATATGTGAGAAATCACATATCTTTATTATATCCAAAATAGCCCTTAAATGATCAAAATGTGCAAAAATATACTTGTATATTGCTTGTTTTGTCTTTTTGATTGTGTAGGTACAGATAATGCAAATATCATAAGAAAACGGTCAAAGCCGGACAAACACGGACACGGAAATAGAAAGAGTGCAAAAGAGCCGGAAAATTGCTATCAATGGTCAATAAAGTCAACTCTTGGTCAACATTGGTCAACCACAAAAAGACAAAATCCACAAAATACCAAAAATGCCCTAAATGTTAAACACTAATTTCACCAAAAGTCCCTAAACCCTAACACCGTTATCTCTTTATAATATAAAAGATAACGGTCGTTATCTTTTTAACACACCCTTATAACCAAGCCCAAAACACCCGGCCCAATCCCATTCCTTTTTATAAACCCAGGTCAAAGCCCAATCCCCCGAGTCAAACACCTCCCATCTAACTATTAAAAAAGGCGCGTAAATGAATTTATTGTTCATCGTCGTTCTCGACGATTAACCCCACTCAAATCAAAGGGTTAATTCAAATTAACAGCGTGGCTTAATGATTCAAGCACCAAGGGTCAAGCTGGCAAAAGGAAACGTCACTTAAGGCTCTTATTATCAAAGGGTTAATTCAAATTAACAGCGTAGCTTAATGATTCAAGCACCAAGGGTCAAGCTGGCAAAAGGAAACGTCACTTAAGGCTCTTATTAGTCGAAAACGGGACAAGGAGGACACGTGGGAAATTGAAAGAAGCACACCAATGATTGGATTTTTGCACTAAATTTAGTGCAAAAGAAGCACAAGTACTCTGACATACGGAATGCCACGTTGGTAATCCGTGTGCTCACTTAATGATCCAACGGTGATGATTAAGGATCCAATGATTGACATTGAATGAAGGGTTAAGATCAAGAATAAGCGGAACGTATCCAGACTCCTAGAAGCTTCACTCAACTGCTATATAAAGAGCTCTCCTCACTCGCAAGATTATCTTCTTTTGCTAGTTTTAAATAGTAGCTTAATTTTGTTTTAGCTAATGTAGTTTTAAAATTCAGTTTTCAGCTTATTGTAATCTTCATTTCCAAAGTTTGTATTAGTTTTAAATCAATTAAATCATAGTTTACTTGTTTACAATATGTTTTTACTTATAAGCTTTTATATATATCAAATGCTTCTAATTGACTGTTTCACAAGCTACTCTTATAAGCTCTTCATAAGCTCTCTGAGTCTCTAAGCTCAGATTGAGCTCAAGTTAATCATTAATCTACTTAAACAATCAAAATCAGTTAATACCTATGCTTAAAATGGATTTGGTTGCTTTGGATGATGAACTAGCAATGGAAGAGTTCATAGGACTTTACCAGCTTATCCTTGTAATAAGCTAGAGCTTGTTGATAGCTCTTTGAGCAAATCAAGCCTTTGTTTAGCTAAGGCTTTTGTAAGTCTTCTTTAAATTTCAAGTCTCTTAGCTTAATAATTGCATTTGCTTATTTTCAGCTTATTTCTTGCTTAATTATGTTTAATCTTGTGTTATTGTGCTTAATAAGTATGTTTGCTTATCTGTTTTCAAGTTTTATAGTCTAGATCATAGTTTTTATAATTTTGTCTCTTAAATCATTAAAAATCCAAAAATATTAGCATAACTATTAGCTTAATGATTCTGGCTTATTTGATTGTTGGTATAAGCTCATAAGGTCTGTTAATAGTTGTTTGTTATCTGGTAATCAAGTTTTATTCATAAGATTTAAATTTCATAAGCTAAAATGAATTTGAAAGAGTTTAAAGGGGTGTTTGGCATAGCAGTACTAACCACAAGTTAGTACTGCTAGTGGCCACTTGGTCTTTGAATTTTTGTTTTAATCTTCAAAGGTAAGTCTGTTAGTGCTAGGTTGATTAGTTAGGATAGAGTTAATTAGGATTTGATTAGTTAGATATAAGTCATAATCTGTTTAGAGTTATTAGAAATATTAGCTTAATTCAGTTCTAGATTTAGTATTTACTTTAATTGCCTTTAGTTTTATGTTTTAAGTATGTTAGGATTGTTCTCTTGGGTCTGCAGTAGAAGAATTTGAGAATTAGTCACTCAAGTGCAAACTGCACCAGCAGTTTTAAAAAGACAAATAGCCTCTTTCAACATCAAATATCAGAGGGTATAAGTAGCTTTTAGGATTTGATTTTTGGTTTATAAGTAGGTCTAGGGTCAGTGTCAATCTCTTTAAGCTTAGTTTTCAAAAATTAGTTTATTTAAATATCTGTTTTTAGCTTTAAAAACCTGCATTTTCATTTTAAAAAGCCAAAATCATACCTACTGCATTCTAAGTATAAGCTGTTTTCATTGAATTTTTTATTAAGCATTTGAGTTTCAATTTTTTTTTCAAAGGTAGTTTTAGAAAGCTTATAGTATAAGCTTTAAGATGGTATAAGCCATATTGTCATAAAGTTCCATTTGAGTGCTTAAAATTAAGCTCAAAGGTGCCTTAAGGGGCTGTTTGGTTTTCAGTTTACACTAAAAGAGCTTATTTCTTTATTTTAGCTTATATGCTTATTGTAATTGCTTATTCAAGTTTAGTTTAGCTTATTAGGATAGTTTAAGCTCATTTTAGCTTATTTGATTTTGTCATTTGCTTATTTGAGCTAATTTGCTTTCTAGTGTAAAATTTTTAAGTGTTTTTAAGCTTTTTAGCTTTTCTGTCTTTTTAGCTTATTGTCATTGCTTATTTTTGACCTCTTGTGCTTATTAGATATAGCTTTTCATCTGTTTTAGCTTATTTGTCTTTCTCATTAGCTTAATTTCCTTAAAAAAAGCCAAACAGTTAGTTTTCTTAGGACTTAGAGTGTTTAAGCAATCCTGTCTTATTTAGCTTATTTCTTAGCTTATTTGTGGTTTATAAAAATAGTTGTTTTACAAAAGTTGCTTATTTTTAAGAGTTTTAAAAAGTTATAAAAAAATGGAAAAAATTAAAACACTTAGGAAAGTGGGAAGCCCCGGGTGAGCAAGGCTCGAACCCGGGACCTCTACCACCTTCACCAAGTGTTTTAACACTCACACCCTTAACCATTGTGCTACAATAGCTCATCCGGTATACCTTTGCATAATTTATCTTTTATACACGTTTTAGGCAAAATAGTATAATAAGCTGTTTTAGCTTATTTCACAGCTTATTCGATAAGCTGTGTTATCCAACTTATTTTTCCTAGATTCCTCTTAGTTCAAGCTACTTTCTATAATTTTTTCAGAATTTTTATAATTAGTTTAGTATTTTTAAACATTTATTTTTATTAAAAACTTTAAAAATTCATAAAAAATAGAAAAATAATCAAAAAATATAATTCTTTTTTATAAAATTTTATTTTATCATATAGTTCCTAGGAAAAATAGTTTTGCTTTCGTAGGGTTTAATTTGCAAAATTTCAATTTTTAAAGAACGGGATTCGTTCCCCTTCACGTTTTTCAAATTTTTAAGCTCAATTCAACTCCGTTTTTGTTCTAGTTTTCTTTAAACTTACTTTTTAGTCAATTAGAGTCTATTAAAAGAGAAAAATTCATTTTAGGTTTAATTTTGGAATTATGGTTTTTAATTCACCGTTTAGGGTTCCCGTTTGGGTGTTTTTAGTTAAAGTTTAATTTCCGTTATTAAAGTTAGGTTTAATTGTCCTTTATTGGTCACTTTTAGGATTTTAGAAAACATATCATCTTTGAACCAATTCAAATCATTGTCCAAATAACAAACATGGTCTCAATTTCATAAATCTTTAAGGAATACGACCCGGTAATCACTTACCGGTAAATATACGTATTATTATATATATTTGTGAGAATTTTCTTTTCCTCCTTTGTCCTCAAGGGTAGTTTAGTAATTTTCTATACTTATATTATTATACGTGTATAAAACTTTACGCATCAAGTTTTGGCGTCGCCTGCCGGGGATTTGTGATTAAGATTCCTTCGTTTGAAGTTTGTTGATCGTGATTTGAAGAACCTTTCGTTTTCGAAAGTTACGCTTTTAAGAAAATAAAATAAAAATATAAAAAGTAAAAAATATATTTTTCTTTTCTTTTTAGTATAAGTAAAAGATTACTAAGAAAAATACAAAAATATTTGCTCTTCCGGATTTTTTATTTTTTCTTCGTGTATTTGGCGAAATTTAATTTTTTTTTTATCAAAGTTGCGTAAAAGAATATCATATAACAAATAATACCTTCAATTGAGGTATTATCCATCAATAAGTTCCCGAACCAAAGATTCAAATTTTTTACCGTTTGTGTCACTTACGAAAAAGGCGCACCTCTTTTGTAAAATTTATTTTACTTAAGAGAGTTACCTTAAGTTTGTTGATTATTCGGTAAACGAAAAAAATTCCTTTTCTTATTTCTTTTCTCATTTTAATTTTGTTTAGTGCATGCGCACTAGAAATTCCTATTTTCCAAATAATTCAAACGTCACCATTCCGAGACGTCAAAATAAAGGACGTGCTCCAAACGTAGTCGATCCCGAGCTTCGTACTATCGTTGCACCAATGGCGGAACGTACAATGGAAGAACTACTCCGAGCACCCACGGAAGGGTACGGAGAAGCTATTGTTTTACCAAAAATTAATGCGGATCATTTTGAGATTAAGACGAATTTGCTTCAATTAGTTCACAAGCTACTCTTATAAGCTCATCTCAGCTCTCTAAGTCTCTAAGCTTAGAAAACGAATGGTCCAAACTTTAAGGTGAATGGTTATCGTGTGAAGCATTACTTTGGAGGGGACTTACCACCCAAGGTAGTCCAGGATCTCCACACTTTCTCCAAGGACGAATGAATTTGGGGATCGAGTCAAGCTATGTGACTCGGTTACCAAAAATAAAGCGCTTCGTGGGAGGCACCCCATGCTTATCCATTTTCTATCTTTTTTTTTCTATTGTGATGTGAGGAGGCTTGTACTTTTCCGATTCTTGTTGTTGTTTGTACTTGTGATTGTTTGCAGGATTGACCTAAAATTTTCTGAAGACTCTCGTGTTCGGTCTTCTATCCCGGTCCACTAGAGCTTTCTAGCCTTTGCTTGCCATTAGTTTGGGGAAATTCGATATCCTAAAGATTATTATCGACTAACATTTATCTTTTAGTATACTTGATAAACGGCTTAAGATTTTTGTGATACTTTCTTCAGGCTTGAGTGTAACACCCCCAAAATCAGGTAGCAGCGGAATAGTAACATTGGGGTGCTACTTCAAGTACAACAAACAAGATATAGGAAACGACCAAGAATGGACGTTTTATTAAGATAATATTTCATTTTATAGCAAAATATCAGAGTTAAACATTAGGTCCCATAGTTTTTTTTTGATGACATTAACTTCCAAACATTACATAAACAAAATCTAAAAAGATGACTTAAGTTTTATGAAAAGACAAAGTTGCATTATAATTTAGATAAAACACAGGATTTCGTTCTTCATTGATATCAGGCCATGGTCTCCCCTTCAGTCTTTCATACCTTGGACTGAAATTTACATGCTAAAAGTCAACTCAAAGGGGAAACGGCGCTGACGTGAAATCATGTCTTGTTGGCAAAACAAAAATATTGTGGACACAAGATCGTTGGTAATAGTAGACTCTAAAACTCTTTAGTAGGTCCAAAATGTTTATTATTGCTCTAAGCTCATGACTCCGAAGCTTATAGTTTGCCCCGCGCACCCAAATGTACTAGGATGCTTGCCTAACAACCTAAAAGTTTTCTCAATGTTAAATGCACCATGATCAACAGGTGACATGATATAGAGAGGTGGGGAGAGTGTGACACGCGACCCTACGAAGAGAGTATCCCCCCTCGCCATACCTCACTCACATGTGTGTGTGTCAATAGCAAGATGAAGGATCATGCTATATAGTAGGGACTTGCAATTGGCAATAGTGGTATCGCAGGCAATAAATATTCAGGCATAAACAGAGAGAGGAGAGATAACAGATCTTTCTTCCTCTCTTGTAAAAACACTTAGGAAAAAACACTTGTGTCCAATAGTAATTCAAGCAATGTAATTCACCCCGTAGATGTGTGTAAAAAACTATTAACGTAGTGAAAGGGGGGCTATGAAACCACCTTAGAGTACTGTTAGTAACAAATATCCACAGATATAAACGTTCACGCAAAAAGGTTTGATGCAACCTATTTTAAATTAAGGTGTTATATGTATCGAGTACTGTGTATGTGTGTGTTGTAACGTTAAATGAATCCAATAGGTGTTACATCGTACCTATCGTTCGGGCTATCTATTTCATGAGGTCATGACCTTGTGTTGAGGAGTTAGGACTACTTTAAATCGTAAATCCTACATTCTTGTCGTAATGATATTCGTAAAGAGGCCTCATTATGAACTCCCTTGTATTATAAGCTCTTTGATAACACGTAATTATTCTATATAGCATAATTCATCGTTAGTAGTTTTAGTATTATAAATTTTTATAAAGTGGAAACGTTTATTAAGTAGTAATTTTCGTATAATATGTCCTAATTTGCGCGTTTGTTATGTCCGTGCTCGCGTTTCTTACGCCCACGTCTTTGTAGTAAGAGAGGTGATCAAAATAGTAACATTTTTCAAGGTTTTTGACAGTCTGCGTTGAATAGTGTTTTCTACTGGCACTACAGTCTTTTTTACCGTTTTTTGTGTAGTAACATAAAACCGTTGTAGCGTTTTTATTCGTTATTGTTATAGCTCCGTTTTTAGTGTTTCTCTCGAACATGTTCTCGCTAATTAAAAGTTGTATCATATTATTGATGTTTTATTAAAGTATAAGTTCTAAAATAGAATAGTTCTTTTTATAAAATCTGTTTTTTAAAAAGTATTAAACTATCGTAACTTGTAAAGGCGTATCTTCTTCGGATAATTAATCAGTTTTTCAAGGTTCTTTATGAGCCCATAGATCCTTGTGACATGTAGTATTTTATAAATCATTAACATATATGTAATTTCGAATTACATAAGGCCCTAAGATTTATTTTTCCAAAAATGTGTTTAACTTGTTTTATGCATTATTTAATTTAGTGTGTACTTGAATAACAATAATAAACTAATATGTAACATATGTGATACTTATATTAATGTCCATTAGTCCATATATTTTTCATTTGTCCATGATTAACAAGTTTAACAATTTACTTTCCATTATTTTCACATGTGAAGATTAAGAAACCTTATAAAACCCTAATTTAACCTAAACATGTTTATACTTAATCCATAGGTTAACATACTTTTATATTCATTTTTCCATGATATATATGACCATATGACATAAGAATAAGTGCATAAAATCATAAACATAATTAATAACTCATTTTACATATTAAAAAGTCCTTAGTGGTAATTATAGCCATATTTAACATATAACACATAAAATCATAAGAAATAAAAGTATAAATGAATTAGGAAGACCTTAGTGATAATGTATGAGATGAGAAATAAGTTCTAAACCCGTGTTTAGATTCAAAACCAAAGCTTACAAGCTTATAAACCCTAGATTAGGTTTGAAACCCTAATCTTCCCTTTTCTTCCTTAATACTTGCAAATGATGAACCAATGCTTGCAAACACCTTAGTATGCCGTAGGATTGATGTGTAAAGGGTTGTATGGATGGGTTTTGGACTTACAAAAGAGAGGAAGAAAATAATTTTGCAAGTATAAAAGAGTTTATGTAAAGTTTACTTATGCATGCATGTGTATTTATAGTCAAAATATCTAACTAACCTAACCATGGTTACTTTCTAACCCTTGCACAAGGTTAGATTGCCAAGTGGTTCATGGTGTAAGAAATGGTTTCCTAGATATTTCTTAATATCTAATATTATGGACAAGTTGCTAAAACTTGGTCCTATCCTCAAAATTTCAGCATACATATATATATGTGATGTTATTTTGATTATTTTGGGTATTGGGTATAATCGTGGGTATTCGTTTAGGCGTAGTTAGGTTTTGGAACTTCCGGGAATGCCTAAATGCATTTTATCGTGAAACGTAAGCATTTTACGTAACCAATAAAAATATGATGAACAAAGTTAATAATTATCCTCTAAATAATCATATAACACTTGTTAGATATAAACTTTTAATTGTTTAATACCCATTTACATTGTATGATCATTTTCAGTCTACGCGATTTAGCTTAACGATTATGATTTAAAAGCAAACGCGTAAAACCCTAAAAATAATTAGTGGATTAAATAATGTCATACAATGACCTAAAACACGAGGTGTTATACATTAGATCATTAGCAAACTCGGTTGCTTCTTGCATCGTCTTCGGTTTGGATGCCATCACGCTACCTTGAATCATGTCGGGAAGTCCCCCAACATATTTCTCTACATGATGAGACTCCTCGGGAAATATTCGTCCACACATTAATGCTAACTCCTGAAAACGTTGTGTGTAACTCACAACGTCTGTACCCTTAACCTTCAGGTTCCAAATTTCAATCTCTAGCTTCTTCATTTCACTTCTTGGGCAATACTTGTCAGTCATCATTTTCATTAATGTTTTCCATGGCATCCCATAGGTAGCATCATAACCAACAATCTTAACATGAGAATTCTACCACGTTAGTGCACTGTCAAGCAGAGTGCAAGTAGCAAACTAAATTTGGTACGCAATGATGCAATTGCTAATATGGAATACAGATTTCATCTTCTCAAACCATTGAGTCAACCCTACGACTCCTTCAGTACCCTTAAAGTTAAGAGGTTGCCATTTCAAGAAGTCACTATACGTGCCCTCATGAGCAGTAGGCACCTTTGTCTTCTTCCGTTACATCTTGAATCGTGGATATCATCTCCATTTCTACTGCTTCTGTTTGCTTCATACTCAGCCAATGCATCAGCTACGCCTTGGGCTATCAATCCCTTAATAGCAGCATCAGTCATAGGTGTGGTGGTTCTTTTTGGCGGCATTTTCTTCAAAATCAGAAAATATAAAATTAGTTTAGTTCTAAAACTCATGCTCCAAAGATGAAATGTTACGAGGTGACAAGTTAAAGTCGTGTTTGAATTATTCGGCATGATTATATAAGATGGCTTAATTGTTTCAACAGTATGGGGCAGGTATATAACTCGGAGTTGAGTGATAAGGTCACTAGTGGGATCGGTGGACTGTGACATGTTTCAATGTTATGTAAACGGTATTACGTAAAGTCATGAAAAGTTTTAGAGACCATCGTGTCATTCACAATGTCTTGAGAAAAGTGCTAGTATTTATGGAAATAACTCTTATATAAATAAATGTAAAATATACGCAAGGTAGGTATATATCTATATCATATAAGCAAGTAGTGTAACCAAGTAATGTAACCAAGTAAGCAAGTAGTGTGTATGCACATGCAAAAGTTTGATGTGATGCAATATTTGTGAAAATGGTTAGAGTCTAGGTAAAATATGCAACCTAGTTCTCTATAACCTTAGCTCTGAATACCAATCTGTAACACCCCCAAAAAGGATCGCAGTAGAAATATATTCGGGAACGTTACTTCATGAGTACATTGCACAAGATATGAGAGAACAACCTCTAAATGAGTTATTTAAAAAGTAATCACGTTGATTTTATTGAAGATGTAAATAGTTATAACATTGGTCTTATAGTTGCATCAAAGTGAAAGATTAAATATTACAACTAGATAGATTGTTTGTAAGCATGAAGAAATCCATGAATGTAATCTTGTAAAATTTAGACTCCAATGCACATTAAGTAAGTCAACCATCTTAATCACCTGAGAAAAACATGCTTAAAAGTGTCAACATAAAATTGATGAGTTTATAGGTTTAAGTAAGTATAAAGGTTGGACCGCAAGGTTTTAAAGTATATATTACATGATATAAAATATTCGGAACAGTAAGTATTGCATGGTATACAATATCCAGAACAGTAAGAATTGCATGGTATACAATATTTAGAAAAGTAAGTATTGCATGGTATACAATATCCAAAATAGTAAGTATTGCATGGTATACAACATCCAAAAAAAGTAATTACTGCAAAGCTACTTGTGTTCATAAGTAAAAACAAGCAATTTACCTCACCCCGAGATTTATAAATGAGTATGAAAACAAGTATGTAATAGAGCAAGTAAACAAGTTTGTACACATGTATGAAAAAGAGTCTGTGAACGAGTGTGTAAATGCGCATGTATTCTCCCTTAAAAGAGTTAAAAGAAGTAAAATAGGGGTCATGAAACTCACCTTAAGTGAATTTATTGATTATAAAAAATCAATGAAATGAAACTTCACGAGTGATCCAAAATGTAACCTAATTAATTATAGGTCGTATAAGTGTAATGTATTTAAAATAAATACAACAATGTACATTATAAAGTTATATCACCACCTAAGAGTTTTGTTTAGTTTATAAGTGTTCAAACAAAATTCAAAATATGGTTCATTATTAAATGTCTAGGTATATGTACTTGTAAAATATTATTCTTGTCCGATAAATAATCATCATCGATAAAGCTTGATTTAATATTTGTATCATTTTTGTAATGGTATTTTATATAGTTTAAATAAATTTATAAAATAATATTTATAAAGTTAAAAACATGTATAAATATTATATAAGTAATACTACATTATTTTGTAAGGTTTTTATACTCCAAACGAACCGATACTATTCATGTCAGGAAAATAGTGCAAAATTTTTTATATAAATTAACTAATTTCTATGATTTTTAGTTCACAAATTATACACTTCTAAGCTTCGAGAACTTGTTTTTTCTTGTAAAACATCATTCCGAACAAGTTTGTAGTTTTATACTTAAGCCGAATCGAACCCGAAAGCCCTCAAAAACACCGATTTCAAAGTTCACAGTTTTCTTGCAGTTTTTCATAGTTTTTCGTAGTTTTTCACAGTTTCTATAAAGGTGTCAAAATAATTAGTGCATAGTAAATCTTTAAAAATTCGTATCTCCTTCGTTTTAACTCTATTTTTCGCGTCGTTTATATCTACGATTTCGTATGAAGATGTATTATCACATTTTTATGTTTGTACATTGTCTAGAAAATCGTGCCAAAACAGATTATATAAACTGTTTCATAAAAACATAGTTTTTATATAAACAGTCATCGGTATCTTGTAAAATTCATATATTTCCTGTTTTACATCCGTTTTTCGATTTCTTTATATGCACGGAATCGTCTTGAGACGTACTATCATAATATTAGGTTTATAAATTGCATAAAATTTTGTGCCAAAATAACATATACAAACTGTTTTATATAGATAAATATATATAGCTTATTTAGTGATTTTTATCATGTTTTATAATTACAAGTCCACTAGTTTTACAATACAACATCTTTTGTATAATTATAGTCCACTAAATTATAGTCCTCTAAATTACTTCCAATGTGTTCATAAAAATATCAAGAATAATATTTATTTATAAAACTATATAAATAAATTTGTAACAATTAATTATAGAAATTAACCACACATGTAATATACCAAATAAAATGTTTTCTTGCATTCTAACATATTTAAACACATTTCCATCACGTTTATATATTTACTTGATTTTGTATAATCATTGCTTTCATGTTGTAACTTTATAAAATAATCTAGATGGTGATGTAACTAAGATAATAAATATGAATACATGTAAGAAATATATAGAATGAAAGTGTGAAGATTTTGTGTGAACCTTGAGTGAACAATGAAGATGATGAACACACTAAACCTATAAAAACTCTAACTTATTTTGTATAACCCTTTCTTCCAAAACAAAACCCTTAACTTGAAAACCAACTTGATACACCTTAGAATAAACCCTTAATCACCCTTATATGCTTGAAATATTGATAGAATGGAAACTATGAATTATTTTGGGAGTGTGTTTTGAGTCGTTGGTGATGATGGTGTTGAAAGAGTTTACTTGTGATTATTGCTAGTGAAATGAGAAGTGTATGAATACTTACAATAGGAACCTATTTATAGTGAAAATATCTAGAATACCATTAACACAAAACCATGGTAATCCAAGGGGGAGGGGTGGTTTGGAATAGACTAGAAATGAGGAGGGAGTAGTTTTGTAAGGGATTGGTATGGTGTAGTGTAAGAAGGTTAGTAATGTGTAAGAAGGTTGCTTGCATTTGATTAAAACACATGTTGGTTTCTAAAAGCAATTTTTAGATATTTGTTTTGTGTTATCCTAAGGCATACGGTTAGGGTTGAGTTTATGTGTAAGAGTTATAAAAATTTTAGGTATTGGGCATAATTGTGGGTATTTGGTTAAGTGTAGAAAGGTGGTATAGTTTACATGCATCAATGAAACTATATAATGCGAAACGCAAACGTTTTACGTAACGTATAAAAATAAAATATGAAAAGTTATAAATTATTTTCGTAAAAATAATATAACACTTGTTTGACGTAAACTTTTATTTGTATGATGTCGGTTTACGTTGAATGTTGATTTTTAGTTTACGCGATTTAACTAAATGATTGAAATTAAAAGTAAATGCGTAAAAGTTTAAAATAAATAGTTGAATATTTATTGACGTAAAATGACGTAAAAATGTGAATTATTACAGGGGATGCTAAATTTGTTTCCCTATTGATTTCAAAATAGGTAGTTAGAATATTAAGGGTCTTGGTACCTCTAATAAGCGAAAAGAAGTAAAGAAGTATATTGAGGAAGAGTCTCTAAGTATCTGTGTTTTTAGTGAAACTCATCTAAAAGCTAAAAGCCTCCAAAGAATTCAGGATTTCATATTTCAGGATTGGGAATGGATCTCTAATATGCAGTTTTGTGATAAAGGTGTAGAATCATGCTTGGTTGGAACATTGATGTTGTTAACCTTATTCACTGTGCCAAATAGTCCTTGTTGTACAACATGGATACAGCCAAAAGGAATACTGATTTTTTTGTACTTTATCTATGTTGCTAATGGAGGGAATGAAAGGAGGGACTTATGGAAGGATTTGGAGTTATATAAAAGGATTGTTAGAACAGAGGCTTGGGTAATGTTAGGTGACATGAATGTTACCTTAGCTCCTAATGAACATTCTTCTGGTAGTTCCTTTAAGACTAGGAATATAATGAGTTTAGAGATAGTATAAATAATATTGAGATGGAAGATGTGGCTTCTTCTGGGCTATTCTATACTTGGACCAAGAATTTATTCAAGGTGAAAGCTGGCAATATAAGTGGTTGTGGAAACTAGAAGGGGGGTTGAATAGTTTACAGGTTAATTGGCGTTTCAAAGTTTTACTTTTAAAATTATTAGATTCGAGTATATATTCAATCAATCAACAATATAAACCAATCAAGATAACTATCTAATTGTAATAACTACACAAACTGTATAATGAGATAAAGGAAAGAACAATCAAACCAAGACACCAAGATTTATAGTGGTTCGACTACGAAGCTCTTCTTTGCCCTACTCCACTCCTCGAGTATCCAACTCGAGATTTTACTATGTCAACAAGCTCTCTTCAGGCGGAGAAAACCGTTTACACGTCGCTTACGTTATTTTCCGAAACTAAGCTAAATGTCGAGTCCTAATCTTAGCTAGAACCAATCTATCACATACATAAGTACTACCCAATCACAAGATCTACACTATCTTATTTACACACAATCTGATTTACAAAATCACACAAGATAATCAAAATAAAGTTTTGAATCTTAGAAGAAGAGAGGAGAAATAACTAATCTATAACACTTTGTTTCTTGGCGAATACGAGTGTTCTTCTCTTGCACTTGATAGAAGAAGGAAGAAGATAGAAGATGAGATTTGATCACGTGAAACAAAATTAAACTATGTTAGTGATCAAGATGTTTAGTGAGAGAAAGAAAGGTTTAGAGAGAGAAAAAGGACTGAAAAAATCATGCAAGAGGTCTGTTTTTCTGCTGAGAAAAGTGCAGTATTTATAGCCAGGAATCTCCAACGGTCAGCTGGTGGCGGTCCCGGCGGTCCTAAATATATCTGGGGGCCGCCCCTAGACTGACACTCTGATTTTTGTCCTTTTGTGGGGAAGGTTTTTCCTGGTGAGTTGTATCCAGTTTTGGGAGGAAAATTTGAATTTCAAATTTATGTTTTTAAATAAAACATTATTTTTATATAACAAAACTATTTTGTGTAATTATGTAAAGAATATAGTTTTGTAGAAATGTGATGAATTAAGAAGAAAAATTATTTTCTTGATCACTAATTAAGTTTAATGATTTGTTTATCCACACCTTAAGTGATTTATGTCGAAATGGAAGTTTATGATTAATAACATGTAAACGTTTATTTTTATCGTGAATGTTTTTACATTTTGTTATCTTCAAAACGTAGAGGAGTCAAAAAATATAAATAACGTTTTAAGCATTATTTGTATTAACAATCTCTCCCTTTTTGATGATGACAAAATATAAACTCATTTTGTATAAAAATAAAAATTTCAAGTTATTAATGAGTTTTAATCCATTTCTCGCCCTTTTTGTCGAATCCAAAATGGTCAACCATCGAGACGTAGAAAGAAAGAAGTCGATGAAGCTAAGACTCCCCCTTGATGTTTACTCCCCCTAGTTTGGGGCACCAAGGGATCAATCTTACGATAATTTGCTACAAAACCAAGTTAAAAGTATAAGGGCATTAGAACATTTCTAACAAGTAGTAATGATTACGGCAAATATATATATATATATATATATATATAAAATAAATAAATATATATGGGTAGAAATACAAGTGCAAGACAATATTTTAACAAATAGCAATGATTACGACAAATATATATATGGCTATGTAGAGAAAGAAAAGAAATAGCCATATAAGTCATAATGCATACATATTCCTCATGATAAAAATGACCATTCATTCATAATAGATTAAATTCATACTTGAAGAGTATGAATATTACAAGACTAGAAAATAGGCATATAGCATAAAGAAACTTTAAACTAAGATTAGACTAGTTAATTCTTGATTTTTAAGAGATGCTTTAGCAAAAGGATGGGTGGTCGATTATTTAGAGAGATTAAACATGATAGAATGTTTAATAGTGGGGAGGTGAGAAAGGAGAAGTTGGTGATGCATTGTTTGGTTGTGGTGGAGCGCGATACGAAGGACGAGTGAGAAGAAATTGAATGAAGTCAAGTTCATTCCTTATGGATTAGAATTGATTACGGGTATACATGCAACAATGGCAAAACCCAGAATGAAAGTTGACTTGATCAAGAGTAGCAGGGTGAATAAGAGGTGATGGAGGAGAGCGTGGAGATCGTGGTATTTAAGAGTAGGAATTAGTTGCATGTTGGAGGTTTGTTTCAAGAAGTTGAGAGATGTGTTGTAGTCGATTTGCCATTTGTTCCTCATTGAGGAAAGATGATGGAGAAGGTTGAGGGTTATTTCTTGGTGGTGATGGAGGTGAAGAGTTTTGAGAGGATGTTGATGATTGAGGTGTATGAGTGGTTTTTCTCCAAACTTCTCTAACTGAATTTCTAGGTTTTCTTGAGAATTTTGGAGGAGGGTTTGAGAAGCTCATTTGATTGGAGAATTTTAGTTCAAGTAGAAGGAGGAAGGTGGTGATTGATGAGGGTGATAAGTGGTTTAAATATTTGGATGAGGAAGAGAATATGGAAAAGCATGGTAGTTGATGAGGAAGAGGTGAAAAATTGTGTGTCTAAACATGGACATGACACCTAAGACTAGGATAAAGAGGGACAAATTTGTAGAAAAACATAACAGTGAAAAATTTGTTTCCCTCCTGAAGGCGATCCCTTAAATACTAGCGGTCCTAGATATGTTAGGGGGCCGCCCGTGAACTTTTGGGGCCGTTTTATGGGGATGACGAATTTTTTCTAGAATTCCCAGTTTGACACTTTAGTGCAAAAAAAATATGAGGCTAGTGACAATAAGTTTTAGCAAGTCCTATTGCTCAAGAATCAACTAATTCTAACTTTGTCATCTAGATGTAATAAAGCTAGTCTAAGGCAAAGGGATTGTGGATGCAATTAGTTAGGCATAGAAAATCTAAAAATGTATAATAATTTCATCCAACATAATCATTCAATCAACAAGCGTATTATATTTTAAATGATAAAATTGAAAGATAATCTAAAGCAAAAAAATTGCCTGCTTGCATATCTAAGATAAATTCAAGAGACTAAGCAGCACATCATAGAATAATCAGTTATATTAAAGAGTAATAATTATAGCAAGTATGTAACACTTCATCAAACTTATTCATTTCTTTTTACTCCTCATCACATTCTTAAGAGCTTTTCCGATTGACCTTAACCCTTTACAGTGCTCATCTTGATGTTGGCTTTGGTGGTTTAAAATTTCAGTTTGGTAAGAGTGTAATGTTTGATTTTCATGAGGTGGGTTTTCAAAGACTCTAGGAACAATGTTTGACAAAGAATTGACGAGTTAAGTTGGAGAGGGGGTATTAGAATGAAAAGACTCTTCATCATTTCCATCATTATTTTCATCTATATGATGAGATGATGATGGATGATCAAGGACGTTTGAAGATGAGCTAGGATTGGAAGATCGACATCTTTTCATGCCATGATCTGATCGCGTCTTTCGCTCATAATGAGGAGCGAGGGGATGCATGACACGATCACATAAGATGTAGCGATCATTTGATGACTCAGGAAGATTAGACACGATATGAGTGAACAATCTAGTCAATAGCATTCCATAAGGTAGAATTGCCTTAGGTGAATTTTGAATGCTTTCCATTCGTTTAAGAATGAAAAATGCTAGATTGTATTTTGTGGAGGTTTCAATGCAATAAAGCATATGACAAATACATGCCAAAACATGATCATGATAACCTCCTAGACAAAATACGTTTTTTCGTATGATCTCGACCCAAAAACTCATATGATGTTGAATTTCACGATTTAAAATTTCGTTGTTATCAACATTAATGGTTTTCTTGTTACGAACATGAGTTACAAGATCTTGTCGAGGAGTTTGAATGAGGGTTTTAATGACACTTGGGGAAGGAGGAGTGGTTTGATAACGACCTTTTATGGGAGTGCTAATCTCCAAGTAGTCAAGTGACCGGGGGGGGGCGTGACGTCATAATACACATCACACAAGATACAAAGAACGACCTCTAAGGGTACGTTTGAAAATCCAACATCTTTGTATTAATTAAAATAGTTAAAGTTTGACATATGTTTAAAGAAAATATGCGAAAGCGAATAAAAGTTTTAGAAATTGACAACGATGTGGAGCTGTTCGCCTGATCTTTTCATCTCAATCAACGACTACAGCTCTTTCAATAGAAACCGGGTCGTTGCTTGAGGGGGAGAGTGAATGTGAAAAAATCTAAAGGGTTATAAAAGACTGTTGGTTGCTATAAAAGTGTAATTATAAGATGGTTGTTGTATTCTAATGGGTTAATATTTGAAGGGGAGTTAATTAATTTTAACTCAAAGGTCCAAAGATTATCTATTGTTGTAATGATTAGGGTGTAAAAAGCATTTGCTCTTTGTTTCCTAGCCTTATTAACCAATAGGGACTAAGTTGGCCAATTGCCTAATCTTAGAAATGCCTTAGAAATACTTAAATCAAGAAATAAAAGAAGATGGAATCCAAAGGGACTAAATCTGCCAAGTATCTAACTTAGGTGTATAAAGGGGCGGCGAGTTGCCATTCGGTCAAAATTTTCGAAAACCGGTCAAAGAAAAAAAAAACACACACACACGCAACTCGCCGCTAAGAACCAAGTCTCAAATCGCCGATTTCCAGTGTTTCGAGCAAAGGTACGTATCGGTCCTTAATCTGTATCATTTATTTAGTGTGTATATCAAAGGAATCGAACGAAAACACATTATAAAATGTAGAAGAATAGATCTAGGGTCGTTTGTAGATGCGTACACCAATGTAGTGTTGTAAGGTGTGATCTAATTGCTGGGAATTGTTCATTAGGTATTTATTAATGAGTTTTGATGTGTGGTTTTCTATCTCAAACAATAGTAAATAAGTTGCCTTTGATTCTTAACGGCGGGTTGTAGTTTTATAAGTAGATATATGTGTGTTTCATGAAAAGAATGGTAGCAATGTATATCTATAGCCTAGGAAGGCCTTAGGATGTGATCAGTGTTGAAAAAGGAGGTGCGGGGTTTGATTTTTAAGAAACTTGTCCGAATGGCGAGTTGCGTATATTTCTAAACGGCGAGTTGGTTATTTTATTATTTTTTACTCAACCCGCTGGTTCATACGGCGGGTTGACAACAGCGAGTTGCCTAAACGGCGGGTTGACAACAGCGAGTTGCCTAAACGGCGGGTTGACAACAGCGAGTTGTCATACGGCGGGTTGACAACAGCGAGTTGCCTAAACGGCGGGTTGACAACAGCGAGTTACCTAAACAGCGGGTTGCCTTATGGCGGGTTGTCTAACAGCGGGTTGTCTAAACAGCGGGTTGCCATAATTTTTCTATTATTTTAATCCAACAGGTAAACCGCCGTCTCTCGGCGGTTTGGTCGAATATTTTATATTTTCGCGGCGGTTTGCTCAATTCTCCTAACGGCGAGTTGGCATTCTGCCTGGTGGCGGTTTGGGCTAAATTTCATATTTTGACCCATTTGAGCCCAATAATCTATCAAGGCCCATTCGAATGACCTAGTTGCTTTTCTAAACCCCATCCGGGCTTAGTTAACAAGTAATTGATCCTGTTGGATAATTAGTAGATTTTAATCAAACCAGAGTTACAACTGTTTTAATCAATCGTGCAGTTACATGACTTTTATCAATGCTAACGTTCTCTCTAACTTCGTTTCTCTGCAATGTTTGTCTTCTTTGTTAAATGCTCTTTTGCAGAATACGATGGCAGAACAAAATGTTCCCGCTCAACCTCCTACAAGAACAGATGAGCAGATTGTACCTCGCTCTCAGTGGTTAACAATCGGGAAAAGCAACCTACTGTTCAATGCACAAAAGATCCAAAAGAACCCCATCTTTCAGATATCAGTGGACATCCTGAGTAATACCAACTTCTTCCAAGCATTCACTGCCTCAGCAAATGTTCCTGCTATCTACCTGCAACAGTTCTGGAAAACAATGTCATATAACGAGAAGACTGGGGTTTACAGTTGTCAACTTGATGAACAATGGTTCGATCTAAGTGCTGATCTTCTCAGAAAGGCATTAGCGATTACTCCTGTCAACCCAGCTCACCCATTTGAGTTACCTCCGTCTGGTGACACGGTGATTGATTTTGTTAATGAGCTGGGATATCCTGAACCTGTAGAAGTTGTCTCCAGTATACGGACGAATTATGTGTATCAACCTTGGAGGGCAATTCTATGCTTGCTCAACCAGTGCTTGACAGGAAAGACTTCTGGCAGTGACAAACCCAGACACCCAGTTCTGCAAATGCTGTGGGGAATCGTCACTCAAACTAATATTGATCATGCAGAGCTGATATGGGAAGAGTTTATTCAAGGGATCCAGACATTTTTCTCACACAAAGCAAGCCACAAAGCCAGTCTGAAGAACCCAAAGAAGAAAGTAACTCCTCTCCTCATCCCGTATGGACGGTTTTCCAAAGTGATAATCTATTACTTGGCAAGTAATAACAACATCCATCGCTCCTGCTTCTGCTGTTTCATCACACCTGGAGATGATTACATCTTATGAAATCTCAGTTTGTCCCTAAAGGTGACACCATTAGCAGTGTTTAGAATGCATATCCCGATCCCCTGATAATAGAAGCCATTCGCAATCCACTTATTATCCTACGTATGTTGAAAATGGTTGCTGAGAATACAAAGAAAACCCCTCAGGAAGTAGCAAGAGTGCCAACCTGCAACACATCTGCTACACCCAAAAGTCCTACAAGCCACCACACAGTCATACAAACCAAGCCAGCTCACTCCTCCGACAAAGAAACCTTCCAGCGTAAGCGGTCCACAGAAAAGTTAGAAAAGGGAAAGCAGCTTTCCAACATGTTGACGAAGACGATGAAGGCTCAACAAGAATCTATTTCTCAAAGAGAAGATGATGATCCTGATCTTGAGTGGCTAAGAATGAGTTTGGAAACCCCTACAAGAAAAAGAGAATGGAGAAGGTGATGATGAAGACCTGAAACGATCTATCAAGCCTTAGCTTAGATTCCCACCTTTCTGCAACCAATATCGGGCACCTGTTTGGAGGAGTAATTATCAGGAACCAGTATCATACAAAACTAACTTCTAAACTGCATGAAGTAGTGGGAAAGGGAGAAAGTCTCATTGTAACTGAAGAACGAAGTTTAAGAAGCTCATTCCCTGGTGATCTGTCTAAGAAGAAAGAAATGACATCACACTCAGTTTTATCCTTATTAGAGCGTGATCAAACTCCTTCTGATCGACAACTGGTCCCTCTTCTCAACCCTATGATGACACATCAATAAGGTAGATCCATGAATCTTCATCAACGTCTGATTCAGAAAGAACTGAAAGTGAAACAGAAAGCCGCTGCTTCTAAAGGTGACAAAGATCATGTGAAGTCACTCGTCACTGTAACATCAGAGCTAACATTCCTGTATCAGCCCTGTGAAGCGCTGAGGCTTTGGCTGGACCAGACCCTGAGCCAGAAAGAAGACCAGACTGGATCAGACTCTGGAAAATTACATGTGTCTCTTGCTAGACCAAACCCTGAGCACATGGATGATGAATTCCTCGCCACAGCCTACCCAAAGGTTCATGAAAACCTGAAGCTCATAACAGACGAACGTGTCATCGATGATAAACCAGAAAGTCATTCTGGTTCTATGTCTTCCCTGAAAAATCTCGATGACTCTTTTAAACTTCGGGGATCAATTTCTCAGGCCCCAAACCAACCAAAGATTATCATGAGAGATCTAAGGTTACAGACAATCTGAGTCACCATACTGATTCAAGTCCATTAGACAGTAAATGTTCAACTCCTCAGTGCGGAGAGTGCGAGCGCCTTGACAGACGGCTCATCTTCTAAGCCATCATTACTGGTCACTCCTCCACCAATCAACACGGAAGCTACAACAATCACCACACTCCTCCCTGATATCACTCATCATCGCCTTTCAGTAAGAGTGGACCAAGATTCGAGCAAGAGATGTCTTGAAGTGAAGAAGACTGATCACATCTGTAGTGTTTTAGCTTTAATTCAACCCAAGTTCCTACGGCTAGTTGACAATTATTTAGGAGCGAAACTTGATGATGCTCTCCTAAGGTTCTTGAACGACACCCTGCTGATTAAAATCGAGAAATACTCGTGTTGCCTGGGCCCAGAGTCTGTCAAAGAATCAAGAAATAGTGAAAAAAGTCTAAAAGAGATTATCAAACCAAAAAAAGAACAAGTGGAGGAGAAACAAATTCAAACTTACTCATCAGGTCAACTGATAAAGTTGATCGCTTGAAGAATTTGATCTAAAAGTGCTCTCTTCAGTCACATGAATAAGAAGAAGTCTGCCAACAAAAACACGACCAACTACCGTCTATACCATGCTCTCATGGAAGCTTTTATAGCGATGAAGAAGCCTGTAACAGGAAGTGCAGACCAGGTGAAAACCACAAGAGAAAGCATGATAGTGATGATGACTAGAAGACGATGATGATGATGAAGGCACTTCATTCTGGATCAAACCTAGGGTAGACCTACAAGAAAAAGATGATCTATTCTGAGCGCTTCTAGGTCAGCTAAACCTCCTCCGAAAGATGATGAACAAAGTCATAGAAAGCCAAGGAGTCCTGATGCATCTCATCCAAACAAACATCCCTTTCCCCTCACGGGATGATAGATTCCAAGACACAAGAGATGCAGGTGCTGACTCTTCGATGCACAATCTGATCCGAGTACAGAACCACTCTGAACAATCTTCAGATGACATTTCAAAGCATGATGAAGGGAATGACTCAGATATGGAGGACACTGACAACGCTCACATTCCCAAGGTGTCGACCACTATGTAGTTTAAGCCGATTCCAGAAAGCGAGAGGCCTGCTACACCCGAACCAGAATGGACCATTCCCCCAAATGATTTCCCGGAACCAGAACATAACTGGGCAAATGCATACCCCAACGTTTAAAGTTCCGGAGGAAAACAAGCTTCAAAAGGACAACTTATGATATCGGGTCGTTCACACACTGGTTCTGCAGACAGACAGGAAAGAAAGAAGCACTGCAAAGCTTGACTTAGAAGGACCAACTTCAACCTCCGTTAAAGACTTTCACCAGAACAATGAGTCTTTCCTACATAGCAAATGGATGAATGCCATAAGCTGCTGACAAATAAGGTTGATTTGAGTAATCCTAATGGTCATCAAATTCTGAGAAACATATATAAACCACTGCCCATTAGAGGACCACCATCAAGTAACTATTCAACCACAAGATCTTCTTCAATAAGGATCTGGATTTATCTGCTAACAAAAGTGACAAAGAGCAAAAAATTGCCTTATCCATATCCAAGCTCAAAGTCGCTCGTTACCTAGACTTCCGGCCTAAAGAATAGTTCATTTCGTATTGGGTTAGATGAACGCGAATATGACATCAGTGCGGTCTATGGCATCCACTCACTGGTGGTATTAGGAGGAAGGAAATGGGGGGTGGGAGAGGGAATTCATATCAAACAAACACAGTGATCCTCTGATCGTGACGCAGTCAGATCTGCAGCTGCGAATCTCAGTTGAACATGTCAAGTGTATAAAAATATAGATACAACTATTCTAAGAGAGATAATTCTTTGCGAGCTGATTACCAAGAATACAAGATCTCGGGAAGGATTTCAAAAATATGCATCCAAATGATTTGAAGATCTGTCCATCTCATAATCAAGAAAGCTCAACCATCTGCCCAAGACAGACAATATCAGTCTTCACACAGCATCAACATCACTGGATAATAAACCAGTATCAGGAATCGTGTGGGAGACTTACAGCTCGGATTGAAAGTTACCAAACAAAGATCACCTTGAACATCCTAATTGGGATGAGCACCGATATTACTTCAAGAAGACTATATGAACGTCCCCTAAGCCAAGAGCAAGTTTGTGCTACAGAGACAGAAATGATCAAAGTAACTGATGAGGCTGAATGAGCTTCACAAGTTTAATGATGGTACGTTGACAAGGTCATGGAAAGAGCTAGACCAAATGGTTTAAAGACTTTCTTCTGTTCGAGTACAATAAGGGCATGGAGACATAGGAAATGGTCAGAGGATGACAAGAAAGAAGCACAGAAAGACAAGACTTCATCACAGCAATCGAAAAAGTCACAAATCAGAAGGATTCAATCGAAGTCTCGAAAGCTTTGATTGGAGGACGAATAAGAGATGTGCCTACAGTGATCAACAGAACAACGGACAACATCGTCATAACCAATCAAAAGGTCAATCTTATCTCTTATTGCAATAATATACCTGTACAATACATAGCTAGTTAATCACTTGATGATTAAAGTAGGAGTAATTTAATATCCCTCAACGATAGGAGGTGGGACAGCTATATGTTTCCATACACGTCTTTGTGAGTTAAGGACACACTTTTCCCTTCCTAAATTTTAATAACATTTTAAATCAATTGATATCCAAAATGTCAAAGGGTTTAAAATTTTTGATAAGGGGAGAAAATGTGATTAAAATATGTGTATAATAAAGAACAGTGATTATGAGGACTCATATACTCCGCCCAAACGTGCTAAACAATTTCGGTTACCGAAGCACATTTTGAGGGGGAGCGTTTCTGAAAATTGTCAAAAACAATCGAGGTACTAAACGCTTTGATATTTATATCGTAAGTACCTTAATTGAATTTTCAATCGGTTTTATGGAAAGGAGAACTGTACCAAAAGACCGACCATGCATTTTACTTAATTGGAGTTATAAGGAGGTTGGTAAGGTTATGGTACTATTCCCAATGAACCAGCACATAAAAACGGAAGGGATCCCACCAGGGGACAATCCACTAGTTAGTGTAGAAGTCCTTAGGTATGACATGGAAAAGGAGTAAAAGTGAGAATAAGGGAAAAGTGCCGACTGAGATGGAGCTAGTACTGGAATAAACCCAACAAGGTTCTAGTCATGAAGTCTCGGTAAGCACTGAAGGGGTTGAAGAATTAAAAAGAATTGTAAAGATAAAGGGTGTAAAGAAAGGAACCCTCCATTCTCTTAGCAGAAACCGGGTCAGATTCAGTATGCTGCCCAAAATCACTAAATGATTGGCTACTAATTGAAGATCGACCATCAAGACCCTGAGGATGCAAGCACAACCCTCTACCACTCAGATCTTTCAAAAGATTATCTGGAGAGACCGAGAGACTTCACCAGACTAAACACGTTATCTATTGACATTCTCACTCGGGGGCGGTAGAGGGAGGGTGAAGTAGGACGGGAGAGATCTTAGGTGCAGTCTGCTCCAGCCTCCGATTACTAAAACCAAACACTATTGAGTCGAGAGCAAGAGATCGTCAATTAATCTCGTTAGAACACATATCCAATTCTCTGTCTTTCACACACTGTGGAAAACAAGTCAATCCTAAAGTCTTACGGATTAACCCTGTCATATTGGGGGGCCAGAACATCCGAGTGAAACGATAGTTTTTTTCACAAAAGATGGAAATCCTGCTACAGAGCCAACATCAAAACAAGCTCTAGGTAGGTAGACTTTGCGATTTCTACAAGAATCAATCTGTGTCAACTGAACAAACAATGTGTGGTTCTGCGTGAATCAAACGTGTTCCAGTAATAGAATTGACGGTTTTATTTATCATTGTACAACAATCAAAACTCTCGAAGTGTTACAAAATTCTTCATAAGAAACACATCGACTGTCCTTTTCAATCAATTTCTCTTTATTACTAACTGTTTCATACAGGATATCTTAAAGATGGAGATGGAGATGAAATTTCCTAGTTCCGTAGATCGTCAAGTAAATAACCGAATGCCATGACACGACCAACACTATGCTATGAGCTATGAAAGAACCTCATAAACACTACACACACATGCTTTCGCAAACACTGATTGTCATGTATTCTTCACAAGTGCACAAGATGGCGAAACATCACAAGATAGATGTAAGAATATGTTTTCGGACGATGATCTCAAGAAACTCACACTCATCTCATCACAACACACAAGACAACTAAGATGAATCAAAAGATTACTATCCCAAATGTACAAGAGATCAAATGTCTACGAGCTAAAGAATGAAGTGATTAAAGTTTGGTATTCTCAGGGGTGACCTCCCTTAGGGGGAGATTGTTAGATATTAGTTAGAAAAAGACGCGGTCACCCCTGAATTTTTACTGGTTATTTAGCTCGTAGTTTAAAAAGTTTAATGTACTTTTTTGTGTGTAAGAGTCGGGTACTAATACCCGGTATATTATGTAAGTACTATCGATAGACCCTCTTCCAACTTGGAAGAGAACAAGCAGTTCATTATTTCATTTACAAAAGAAACCTTCCTCTCTCTAGACCTATTCACTCTCTAGTGTTTCATCTCTCTAGAAACTAGCCAGTTCCAAGAATCGACCCCGTGTTATGATGTAGAAATACCACATTAAGCGTATCCACGACACAGACTTAGAAGACAATATTTATGTACTATCAAGCTAGATATATGAATTACAATATGGAGAGCTATCTCGTACTCTAGATTCTGCTTGATCCACCTAGCTAAACCAGTTGAATTGATAGGTCACATACAAAAGCGCTAAACAAGTATAAATTGATAAACCTACACAAAATACAACGATAAATCAAGAAATCGTTAATAATCAAACTACCAAGCATTCAATTCTTCATAATAATGGATAATACCCAAAGAAATTAGCCTTCAAACGTCATAATAAACACAAGAGTAATAATATAGCCAAGGTAAACTAACCGAGTTAATAAATGATACCAAAAACTGAACGATTACTAATGTATATGAATTACACGATGTCTCCTATGGAATGAATTGCGTTGCTCGACCTCTTCTGCTCTTTTTCCCTTTTAAAAATTGACTTTTGTGGTTTAGGTTTCGAGAATATGATTTAGCACACTTAAAACTCGTTTTTGATTTTTTTATTTATAATGTCTGGAAGTCGGTTCAATACGGCGTATTCCTAGAATTGTACGGCGAATTGGGGATTTCTTGGAGTAGGGGACCGCGTTGATATCTTTTAGAGATTAATATTATATTAATATCCATATCTTGAATACGGCGTATAGATTCTTCTGGATACAACGTATTGATCTTTAATCCTAATTGTCTTTTTGTGAATGCGCACGGATACACCATATCTTCTACAGATACGGCTATTGGCTTCAAATCGCGACGCATCTTCAAATATCTTCATTTAAGCTCCATAACGCGCGCCTTTGCTAACTTTTCACCATTACTCCATATTACTTGCAATTCTCAAATATAAAGCTTAAGTACAACACCATTCCTTGCTATAATTAATACAAAAATGGTCTAATATCATGGATAAAAGAGCTACCACACACACACATAACGTTATTTGATGTCATCAATATCTCCCCACTTGAATCCTACTAGGACCTCAGTAGCTTTAGAAGTTTTACAAAAATGCATCCCTAAGAGGATATTTTTCCATTAAAGCATTTATTCGATCAATTACAAGTACACAACCAAACACCTCACGAAGTAGGAAGATGAAAACACTCAAATCACTCAACTAATCTATGTGGTAACATGTAACTAATTCGCTCAATTGCTCGGTCGTGACGAGTATTCTATCATAAGCTTGGCAAGGATACACATCTCCACCACAAAGCTAAGAAGTAACAAGTTAGAAAGGTGAATATGGGTTTTTGTATGGAAAGGCGTACGATTGATCATCTCTAACCTAAACTTTCGATCGAGTACAAGTATCCAGGAGGGTGACAAAGAACCCAAACAAAAATAAATACACACCCAAATCCAGGGATAGACACATGTGACTGCTCATTCCCATCTCGAAAAAGCTAAAGATTAGGACTAGTAGAGTAATATAGGGTGAAAAACCTCTAATTTCACTAAAAGATGTAAACAAACGAGGCACTGAGACATGCATACACACCCGAATCCATAGGATAGACACACACGCTCGATCCACCAAATAGACACACACCTCGATCATATGCATTAATTACAATAGTAAAGTTTTTTACAAAGGCCCAAAGATAATATGCAGAAGCCGAATATAGTTAATTTTTGACAATGATGTAACATATATAATGAATAATTCTTAAAATCGGTCCAATACAAGGCAACACATAAAGCAGGGCAAAGACACCCATACAAAATATGCGGAAGCGAATAAAAGTTTTAGAAATTGACAACGATGTTTCAACAGTAGATAATAGCGTTTCTTGAAAATCGGCCCAATGCATAGCGACACCAAATAGCAAGCAAAGACATCCACAGCTAAGCACCTGAGAAAAACATGCTAAAACGGTCAACATAAAGTTGAGTGAATTCATAGGTTTGAATTTAATATTAAAAGTGGACCACAAGTTCACAGTACGCACGTGACAGTTATAACATATACAACTTCACATAAAAGAATGTATTTACTGTTGCACTAAGCTCATGACACCGAGGCTCAATTTAAAAGGAAGCATTTTATATGCCAAATAGTATTCCACGCCCTAGAGGTATCTGACCAAGATCACCTATTGACATTCCGACATGGTATATATCCGTTTGTTCGGGACCTCCGAATCTAGTAAGCGCTACTTACCCGGATAGAGATAATTACTCCCAATAGATCTATTTACAACATTCGTGCTCACTTAACCAGTACAGTCGGTTAAGCAATTGACGGTTCATGATAATTTGGGCATTAGTGGTCTATTCACTACTTAGGCAACACGTAATCATGAAAAGGAAACGTAAAGTAACCGTGTCCATGGTTTGAAAACAAGCAATGTTTCTCACCCCCAAAATTGTAAAGTAAAAGTAGTAAAATATGGGGCTATGAACTCACCTTAGCAAAATGAGCAAATAATAATCACGCAAGCAAAAGGTGATATAGAAATCTAGCCGCGACCTAGAATAATAACGCGTCTCAGAAACACGAAAAGTATGCCAAGAATTGCACAATATGTTCATCACCAAAAGACATCCATGTGTGTTTGCTTTAGTTTGTTTAACAAAACATGACGAAATAAAATCATATAGTTTTTCTTTAAGTTTTGGAGTTTATCCAAAAGTGTCCATTTTTAGTAAGTTTCTATTTTAGGAAAGTTTTTAGTTTCGGGATGTTAATACCGTCCCCTATGTTTATTAAGTTTCCATAAGTCAAAACGCACTAACTAGCCTTAATTACTTAACTTCTAAGTTCGTTCCGCTAAATTCTTACCAAACTTACTATTTTTAGTAACTTTATCGCTTTTCCCAAAATATGTTGACGGCGTCATTAAACAATACCAATCAATATATAAGTGTTACTATATGTTTCGCTAATGTTTAAAAAGTCCAAAAATATCCGAAAGTGTTCGAAAACCCATTCTACTATTCACATTAGCAACTATTCATTTGGTTTCGCCGAAAAATGTTTCAAGTTTCATTTGGCCATAACTTGGTCGTTTTAAATCCGTTTTTAAAGTGTGATATATGAAAAACTATCTATTCGAAACGAGCTCTTCAAAAACTACTTTTACGCCTAATGAAAACATTTTTAGGTCGACCAAAACCTCAAAACAAATTTGGGACAGCAAGCACTTTTTGTCAAAAACGCAACCAAAATCCACCCAAACTTCACAATAGTGCCTAATCTAGCCTAATCTCCATTCACAACTAATCCACAACAAAACCACACCTAAATCTAACCTAATCCCTTTATTTCTATTGTTGCAACACTCATCCCACTCTCATCTCACCAAGAACATAGTATTTAACTAGTGAAACAAATGGAACATCATTATTTATAAAATCTTGTTTTATAATCTTTCAAAAAAAATTGAAACACAACATATGGATGTATGGATCTTGAACATATAAGAAGAACATAAGGAAAACCACAAGGAAAGATTCAAGATACTTACAAGAATGAAGAACAAGTAGTGAAATCACAAGATCTATACCCCAAAATAATAGATCTAGAAAAACCCCAAATAATAACCAAACCCTAATTTGTAGATATTGAATAAAACCCTTAAATCAAAGAACCAATGCTTCAAAACAACTTAAATGTTCTTAGAAATGAACTTGGAATGAGTGGATCTTGCTAGAAATCAAAGATATGAAAACCCTATAAGGGGTGTTTGTTGGTCGTGGACAGAGAGAGGGAAAAAAGAGATGTGAAATTTTGATGAGGCTTGGAAAATGATATGAAACATAGTGTGTGTTATAATGGGGTATTTATAGGCCAAAGGAAGGTTTAGGGTTACATGGTTTTAAGTATTAAGTTACCAACACACACCAAAGGTGTGTGTGTGTGTGGTTCGGCCGAAACTAGGTCACAAGGACCATCATGGTTCAAAATTTTGGTCCATGGTTCATATTATGTCTCAAATTTGACTTTCCAAGTCAAAGGGTGTGCATAAGTCCAAATGATCACATGTATAAGTCTTCCATAAGGATATGTGCGTGAGAATGACTTCCTCATATGTCACTTTCATGCATACATGCATGAATATTTCAAAAGATGCTCTTGTATTTAATTTCAAGATTCATAGTGCATTTGGTTTAGGTTTATGCGTCTAATATATGGAGGGGTAGTGATATGAATGAAATTTTTGGCTTAACAATATGATATGGATGATAACTAGAGTTTACAAAAAAAGATTTCGAGTTTTCAAGGTTCCGTTAGGTCAAAAACGCGAAAAACACAATTTAAACGTTAAAGCGTAAAAAATAAATATCAGGAGTGATCGTAAACTACGAAACACTTAGAAAAGATAAAATAACTCTTATAATATCTAAACTAATGAATATCCGATGCCGAAACGCGTTCGATGACATTTTTCAGATTTACGCGGGTTTACTTCCCGGTAAACCGCCAGATTCAAATGTAACGTATAAAAGTCAAAAATAATTGTCAGAAAAGTTTAAAGTATTGACCTAAAAATCTCGGGATGTGAAAATAGCGACTTTTTGTAGGACTGCTAATTTCCAAGTAGTCAAGAGACCACTTGTCAGAGTATGAGTAGTTGCCTTTAGAAGGAATCCCTAAAATATTACCGAACTCTTCGAGTGTGAAGGAAAAAAGTTTTATTTTGAATGATGAAATTAACAACGAAGTGACCCTCAGAGTTATAGTTAAACTCAAGTTTACTATAGAACTCAAGAACAAAACGGGGAACGATTTTCTCATTTATTTTTAAAAGACACTCGAACCCGATAGACTCAAACTTGGCGTTTATGTAGTTCATGTTTTCAAAGTTTTGACTTACAACCTGACCCTCATGAAAGTATCATTTTCAAGAAGTTTAAGTGTGTTTTAAAGTGGTTGATCAAATTCATTTGATATGATTGGAATGTAGTTACGAGTGTTTTGGTGATCAAGTATGGTGATGTGAGGCATTGTCACATAAAATAAGAGTAATTCAATGTTTTATTAATATGAAATTATAATGTTAACAAGAACTCATATTTAGTGTGTGCCTATATGTAATAAATATGGAGTTACGGATAACTCGACTCTAAAAATAAAAACCTATGAGCTAACCCAAACGCTCCTTAGTTTAATTTTGCTCATCCAACCATGTCGAAAAATACATATGAATTATGTATCTCAAATTTTGTTCATGAGATCATTATGCATGTATGCAAAACGTTTTTAGAATGTATTAACAATTCATAAAATCATTTTTATGGTGTTCCTAACGTGAGTGATTTTGAAATAAAATTAGGGTTTTGTGCCAAAACAATATTTGCTAAACACACTTCAATCTTGAAAATCCTATGTCTATGGGAAGCATATTAGTTATACATTGTGTTATTATATTCCTAATTGTACACAAACACAAGAAAAATGAAAATCCCTAATTTTAATTTTTTGTTCAACATGAACCCTAGACACAAATGTTAATACAAATAATGTCTAAAAACGTTATTTATATTTTTCGACCTCTCAATGTTTTGATAATAACAAAATGTAAAAACTTTTACGATAAAAATAAACGTTTACAAATTATTAATCGTCAAATTCTACTTCCAAGATTAGTAATCACGATAAGGTATAACAAACAACATCATTTAAGCAAGATTATGATCAATAAAATATTTTTCTCTTAATCCATTATATTTTAACAAAAGATATTTCACAAAGATAATTATACTATAAATCATTTTTCTAATCAAACAGAAAAGCATTTTTCTAGTAAAACCTTATAAATTTGAAATTCAAATATTTTTTTGTTTTTTTATCCCCCCCCCCCCCCCCCCCCCCCCCCCCCCTCTCCCAAAATGGAAGGTTCCATAACAGATACAACCTTCCCCACAAAAAGACAAAAACAAGAGCATTGGGTTTTCCTGCCTATAAATACTGCTCCATTTCCAACAGAAAAATAGACCTCTTTGCATGAACAATTTTTAGAAAACTTTCTCGTCTCTAAAAATCCATTCTTTCTCCACTCTAAGATCACTTGATCACTAACATTCTTAGATCTTGTTTCAAGTGATCTAATATCTTCTTCTCATCTCTCATTTCTCAATCAAGTGCAAGAGAAAAATATTCGTATTCGCCAAGAAACGAATTGTTATTTAGTGATCTCTCATCTTTTCTTCTTAGTATCAAATCTCTATTGTAATTATCTTATGTAGTTGTGTGATTCGAATTATGTGTGTATCTGATAGTGTAGATCTTGTGCTGAATAGTGGCTTCTTCAGTGAAGTACGAGCAATTCATCTAGCTACAAGACACTAAGGCACGAAAATCACTAAATTTAGCTTAGTGTCAAAAAATAACATAAGCGACGTGTCAACGGTTTTCTCCGCCTGTATGGAGCTTGTTGACATAGTGAAATCTCGAGTAGGATACTCGAGGAGTGGAGTAGGGCGAAGAAGATCTTCGTAGCCAAACCACTATAAATCTTGGTGTATTGGTTTGATTGTTCCTTCTCTCATCCTTTTATATTGTTGTGATTGCTATTTAGTATTAGTTTAGATATTTACTTTGTTGATTCATATTGTTGATTGGTTAAACATACAACTTGAATCTAAGTATTTTGAAAGCAAACATTTAAAACGTAAAACAAACCTGTAAATTATTCAACCCCCCATTCTAGTTTCTACAATTGGTATCAGAAGCTAAGGTCACTCAATATTTTTAGAATATACTGTATTTTAAAGCTTGGATTGATCTAAGGATTCCAACAAATATCTAGAAGGGCAATCCATGCAAAGACCACCACTTTTTGAAAGTGACAGTTTTATTTATTGGAAAAATAGATACGAGACATATGTTAAATCAAAAGATCTTGATCTTTGGCATGTTATTACTAACGGTGATTTTCAACCTATTCAACAAAATCCAGAAACCAAATTAGATGAGGTTATCCCTTTTGAAAAATAAAGTGACGATCTTAAAAAGAAGCTACCACATAAACATTATCCGATCCGGTTTTAATTCTTCCTATCTCATACGTGTTCTCTTTTAATCTCCTTTGATTATAAGATTACATGTACATGATCTGATTGGATTAGTGTTGATTGGTTGATCGTTATTGTTTTATATACCATAAATCGCTGTATAAATACCTTGTTGTGCTTGTTTTAAAACCCTAACCCTTTCATAGTCGATTTATTGCACTTGCTGATTCTAATTTGGATAACGATCTTGTTTGATAACAAGTTTCTTTATTTGGAGGTAAATCAGTCAGGGTAGTACTACTCGTTTTTCAATAGGGTTTTAAACAAATCGAATAAATAAGATTCACCTTTTTTAGGGTTTCGTCTATTGCGCTGCTTGGTTTTAAAAGTGCTCGTTCAAAGATTTATCTATAATTTTTTTGTGGTTGATCTGCTGTATTGTAACGTTGAACGAAACCCTAATTTTTTAGGGTTTGGTTATATCATTTGGGGTGGAATAAACCCTAGATTTTTAGGGTTTTCTCATTATTTTCCGGGAAGTAGGTTTGGTTATTATCAGTTGTGGGTTATAGAGAGATGGAAGCTGGGTTTTTTATAGGTAAGAACGCATCCATAATGGGTGGTTTGGCTGCTAAGATGAAGAACATTGATGGAAAGCTTCTTGGTAAAGACAGTAAACCTATGAAGGATTACCGTAATAGTGTGGTCATGAAATACAATCAGGCTACAAATGTTGTTGCAATATGCGTTAATAGCTCAGATTATGGGGTTATTAGTGTGACGAATGAAGGTACGACAACAGTTTCGATTACTAACGCTCATATGAAGCCTATTCAAGCCGCGCTGGTTAATGAAACTGTATTGGTGGCTGATAGTAATAATAGTATTAACAAACCTGCTTCTAATGTTGAGTTGGGATTGGGTTTTGATGGTACTAACAAACGAGAGGTACATAATGCTGATGGGATTAATGATGGCTCAGGGCTCATTCAGGTTAATACCAAAAAGGTATAAGTTTCAGTTTTAACGATTGATGATACCACTTGGAAGTTAGAGGTGAAGCTATTGGAAGTTCTATGGAAGATATTAGTACATGTTGTTAACATGAGTAAATTGAAGGCGATGTTGCTGAGATTTTAGAGTTTGGACGTTTGTTACAGCGTTGAATTCACCATGATCTGGTTATCATTGATATTAAACCCTAATTTCAGGGTTTGTTTAGGGTGATATAGTAATTCTATCTATTCATCTTGGTATGATAATGGTTTCTCTTGGATAGTATCTATGGAAGTTAGCCACGAAGGCTATTTGGAAGCTCTTGGAAATAATATATGACTATGAAGGTTTATGCTACAATTTTTGTTTCTAAGATGATGAAGCTTTGGAAGTTATGACGGACGACGAGGCTCAAGTTAATGATTACAAGGGCAAATTTTTGATTTTTGTTATCAACATGATCTCCGCATATTAGTTTAGGAAGTTTTTATTACTTACTTGGTTAGTCATAAGATTGGTGTGTCTTTCTTATGTAGGGAATTATTAGTAGCACGTAGTTGCTTGTAATTGTCCTTTGGACTGAGATAAGGGAATTCACCCTTATCCTTTTGTACTTCAACATTTTTTGGTGTAATATATTTATCGGGGAAACCCTTTACCCAAAAAAAAACTTAAAAAGAAGATTGCAAAAAATAACGAAGCTAAAATGGTTATTTATAATGCTTTGCCAAGAAAAGAATATGAAAGAATTTTTATGTTTAATACGGCAAAAGCGATTTGGAAAACTTTTTTAATGGCCCATCAAGGTAATAACCAAGTCAAAAATAACAAGATCGACCTTTTGGTACAACAATATGAACAATTCGTCATTTCTGAAGACGAAACTATAGATAGTGCTTTTCCTAGACTTAATACTATCATTACTAGTCTAAAAGCTCTTGATGAAGGTTATTTTAGCAAGAATTATGTTAGGAAGTTTCTTAGGGATCTACATCCTAAATGGAGAGCAAAGGTTACGATGATTGAAGAATCAAAAGACTTAACATCACTATCACTTGATGAACTCATCGAGAATCTTAAAGTTCACGAGATGATCATCAAAAAAGATTCTAAAATAGTCAAAGCTAAGGGAGAAAGAAAATCTCTTGCTTTAAAGGCTAAGAAAGAATCTAGTGATGAAGAGTGTTCGACTTCCGGAAGTGAAGATGAAGAATACGCCATGGCGGTTAGAGACTTCAAGAATTCTTTAAGAGAAGAGGTAGATTTGTGAGACAACCTCAAAACGACAAAAATACGTTCCAAAGAAGCCGCGATGACAAGAACGGTAAAGGCGATAGAAAATGCTTTAGATGCGGCGACCCAAATTATCTTATTGGAGAATGTCCAAAACCACCGAAAGACAAGAACCAAAGAGCTTTTGCAGGAGGTTCTTGAAGTGATAGCGGTGAAGAAGATGATGAGAAGGTCAAAGATGAAATGTATGTTGTAGCTCAAGCATCAAGTGAGGTATGTTATGAATCCTCTTACTTTAGTGATGAAAACTCATCAATAGATGATTTAGTTTTAGATGATGAATATGATAAACTATGCAAAGTGAGTTTAAAGATAATCACTAAAAACAAAAGATTAAAAGCCACTAGAAATAGTCTAGAAAAAGAACTTAGTATTCTAAAAGAAAAAGTGTCTACACTCGAGAAAAACAAGGGAGTTGATCTCAAATGTGTAAAATGTCATATGCTTAAAGTTGAGAATGAAAAACTCAAAGAGGAAGCCATTAGATTAAATAAATTTGAAAAGATTACACATTGTCAAAATGAAATGCTAAGCAATCAAAATCCGGTGAAAAATTAGGTTTAAGGTTTAACTCATTTGAAGCATCATCTAGTGCAACAGAAGAAATAAAATTTGTGAAGGCTCAGAAAAAGGCGTCCTCTGATGGAGGTCCCATAAATATAGGCGACCCTCATATTGTACAGGCGGCCCCCAAAATAATTATGAGACCGCCAACAGTTATGCCTGGATCTGAGAAAAGTGTGTCTTTTCAAAAATCTATTTTTCTAGACCAAAACACATAATAGTAAACAATGTCAAAGTTCTCGTTGCTAGTGATAATGAAGTTAAACAATTTTATAAGCCATTGTCAAAACCCAGAGTTGGATTTTCAAAACCCAATTTTAGATCAAAAACTCCACCACCTAGAAGAGTCATCAATAGTTATCCTCATCCTAAGACACCACAACCAAAAAGAAACGTTGGTCGAAAAAATCAACCTCGTAGTTGTCCTGTAACTTGGAACAATTTCCAACGTCAAAGTTACATGCCATGAGAAATGTGTCTTTCATTCCTACATCCCAACCAATTGCATCAAATGCAAACCAAATGTTTGAGGTATTGCCTTATATAAATAGATATGCCTTGGAGTCGACTTGGAATCCGATGAGTGGATAAAAGGATAGCTGTAACAACCCGAGTTTTAGGTCAACGTTTATCCCGAGCTAATATAATTATTTTGCTACGTAAATAGTTATAGTCATTTATACTATATGAGGTTTGATAGAGATTTCCATTTATAAGGTAATTTCAATCCGTGATTGAGTTTCTATTTCTTTTTAGCATTTAAGAAAGTCATGAAAAATTTATATCGTTGCTCCGAGAGCGTGATTATGTTATTTTCGTATTTTATGACGTTTCCCTGAGTTTTTATAAAAACTGTGTTTAAAGGTCGTATTTTACGAGGTTTAACGATTATTAAATGTTTTAAAGTAAAATTAGTGGGACGGATTCCAAATATTTATTAAAGTGGTGTGACCTGAGTTTATGGCCGATTTTATTTATAAAAGTAACCATTTTGTATTAGTTTTAAAAGAAATTGAGAATGGAGGGACCTAAATTGCCAATTTATCAAACATTAATTCTATAAAAAGGCACCTACACTTCCATTTCAACACTTTACAAAAATTAATCCATCTCTCTTATGTACTCACTCTTATTTGCTCACTTCGACCGGCCACAAGAGAAACACCACCACCACCATTTTATTTTTGACATGCAATACAATCAATTGATACCATCTTAATCCTTGTTTAATCCTCTACATTTCCCACTAAGAAAAGCCCACATGCATTAAGTATTGAAGAAGTTGAATTTTTGGTGTGTTCTTGGTGATTTCGTGTAATAAGGGGTGTTTAGATTGGTTAGATTATTGTCATTTTGGTGTTAGTTGATTGAAAATTTTTTGGTTGTTTGGTCTTTGGTGTCCGTCGGTACAGTTCAACCAAGGGGGAAGCGAAATCGATTTTTGTTCTAGCTTTGTGAGCACTTATTTATGTTTATGTGTTGATTTAATTAGATGTTATTACATGTATATGATTGTTGCTAGATGATTCAAGTGAAAAATTGATTTTAAAGTATTTTGAGTATGAGCATGTGTTTGATAGTTTTGGTACATGTTTTTAGGCTAGTTAAACATGTTGGAATAGTTAGATTTTGATAAAAATGTGATTTGGTATGACTTTGGGTTGACTTTATTTAACCAGAATGTTTGACTTGCCGTGGCATGTCGAGAAATTTTTGAAATCTATTTTAGGCTTTTGATAATGATAAAGGATGTTCTAAGGTCCGTTTTGATATAAGGTGGGCCTTGTAACTTGGTATGTGCTTAATTACACATACCTTTTATCTATAAAAACGAGCCTAAATGACCAAAACAGACATAAAATGCCAAATATATGTGTGTTTTGCTTTGTATATTATGCAGGTAACGGATATTCACTAAAGGACAAAAACAAAGCCAAAACCGACAAAACCGAGCACGAGAATAGATAAAGCGTGAAAAGTCAAAGTCAAAGTAAAAGTCAAAGTGCTCAAGAATATGATAGCTAGTTTTTCCAAATGAATACCGCTTCTTTTTCGGGTACGGGACCACTTCCTAGCAACACTATTGCTAACCCGAGAGGTGATTTGAAAGCAATCACCACCCGAAGCGGTGTTTCTTATGATTGACCTCCCATTCCTCTTCCTTTTTCTTCTCTCCCCAAGGTGGTGGAACGGGTACCCGAGGTGACAAAGGATACGATGCAACCGAGTATCGAAAACATCCAACCTCCGGTAGTCCAAACTCAAGTTCTAATTGATGAGCCCGTTGTTGCTCCTAAACCTAAACCGACTATACCTTATCCTTCAAGGGTTAACAAACAAAAGCTCCGTGAAAAAGACAATAAGCTAGCTTTGAAATTTCTTGAAATTTTTAGGAAACTTCATTTCGAACTTAGTTTCGCGGATGCTCTTCTTCACATGCCTAAGTTTGCTACAATGTTTAAATGTCTCCTTAACAACAAGGAGAAATTGTTTGATGACAAAAACAAAGTCAAAACCAACAAAACCGAGCACGAGAATAGATAGAGCGTGAAAAGTCAAAGTCAAAGTCAAAGTCAAAGTCAAAAAGTCAATAAGTCAAAGACAAAGCCGAAAACGAAGAAATCTTAAATGGGACAAACCCGCACCCAAGTTAATGGGCCGGGTCAGTCAATTAATCATCAATCATAAGCCTTAAGCCTTAAGCCTTTTAGCCTTTATAAAAAGCCCAAATCCAAAACCATATCACACGGCCCAAACTATAAGCCCAAACCCAGTAAACCTTAACCCCGTTAACCCTTAACCATACACCCTAAACCTTTTACACAGTTAGTCCTTAGGGACTAACACTGCTAGTCCTTAGGGACTAACAAAGTTAGCCCCTACATCCCTTAACCCTTAACACCCTTAGTCCTTTTTCCCCTAACTCCCGTTAAATATCAAACGAATAGTACCCAAATCCATTTCCTGCCTAAACCTACTATTTATTCATCCTTGTGACCTCTCACCTCGACCTCTGCTCCAACAAACAAACCCATCACTTTCCCACCTTGCCCCACACCATAAACTGCCAATTCCACCTTGGCAATCCTCTCATTTCTTATTCGTTGATAAGACAAGGACCAAATTCAATGACTATGATTCAAGAACTTGGAGCCAAAGCAAAATGGATGGCTTAGATGATGACTTGAAGCTCCTCACACAAGAAGCACACCTCTAAATCCCTCTCACAGAACTAGCACAAGGCCAAGACCCAAGACTTTGATTTTTCTATATAAATAAGGACTTTTGTAAGTCAGAAAGGGATCTAGTTTTTATCTTTTCAGCTTATATTAAGTTTAGCTTATTGTACTTTTTAAAAGTCTTGTAATGTTTTCCTAAGTTTAATGAAAAGTTGAGGTTTTTATGTTTAAATTCTGTGTTTTTTAAAGTTCGCGTTCTACTGTTTTTAAAAGTATTTTATATTCTCTTATAAGCTTTAAATTACTTACTTAAGTTGTTTTACTTAAGCACTACAAACTTTTCCATAGTTTATAGTGTTTAAGCCCTTTTTACCAAAAAATCACTCAAAAAGCTATTTTGGATGACAAGCCAGACTTAGAAGGGCTTGTTGGTTTTTACTAGCTTGTTTTAAACAAGCTAGAGCTTGTAGACAAAGCTCTTAAGAGCTTATTTACCCTTGTTTAGAGCAAAGGGTTTTGTAAGTTTCTCCTTTTCATTTTTTTTGCTTAAAATTGCTTATTTACTGCTTATTTAATGCTTTTTACTGCTTATTGTTGTTTATTGCTTATTTATGCTTACTTATTGCTCATATGTCATTTGCTTATGTTTTATATAAAACTGTCTTACTTTGCTCTTAATACTGCTTATCTGTTTTGCTTATTTTAAAGTGCTTATCTGTGGTTGGAATTTGCTTAATATTGCTTATTATTCATTGTTCACCATCTGTCTTTAAAAACCCTTGCTTAAATCTTTAAAAACCAAGTTTAAAATGGATATGAGAAACTTAAAAGGGTGTTTGGGTTAAAAGGCAAAATGGGTCAAAAATGGTTTAAAATTACTTTGGGTCACTAAGCCAACTTTAACACTCTGTATTAAGTCATTTTAATCAGTTTTAAAAGTTTTTAAAGTTTAATATCAATTTTTAAGGTGTTTTATACATGTTCTTTAAATCTGTGGTTTTTAAAGTTTTTCAAACTGCTTATATTTGATCTTTGCTCAAAAGCTGTTTTAAGGTTTGGTTTATGTTTCATTTTGAGTTAAAATGCAGTAGGATAAGTGATGGTTAAGTTTGCATTTGCCATTGTGGATTTGGTACAAAATCTGTCAAAGTGTTAACTTCAGTTTAAAAAAGCTTAAAGTCAGTTTTTGATCTTCAAATTTAGATAAGTTAAAATTAGTTTTAGGTTTTAATTTTCAAAACATAATCTCATTGGATAGTGAGCTTAATCTGTTTCAGCTTATTTTGTAGTTTACACATATTTAGGCAGCTTAATTTTAAGCCTGCAGTTAGCCCTTTTTCTTTTTAAAAAACTTGAAAAAACCAAAAACTCAGCACATACTGAGTTAATTAGCCATTTTCATAAGCCATTTTCTAGCTTTGTAGTTATTCAAATTGCTTAATTTTTTCTTTTTCTTAATCTTTGTAGTAGTGACTTTAACTGTTTTTAGCTTTTAGACATTATCTTATTGTTTTACTAGCTTAATCTTTAGCTCAAAAGTGCCCCATTAGACTGTTTGGTTCTCAGTTTTAGCTAAAAGCTTATTTTCTTTTCTAAGCTTATGGCTTATTGGTTTTGCTTAATTTGTGTTTAGTCTTGCTTATTAGGTTAGGTTTAGAGTACTTTTAGGTTGTTTAGCTTAGGTTAGAGCTTATTTAAGCTTATTAGCATTTTCAGTTTAGGATTTAAAGTTTAAAAGCCTTTTAAGTGATCCTGTCCTTTTAGCTTATTCTTAGCTCATTTTATTAGCTTATTTTTAATCTTATATGCTTATTAGGTCTAGAGTCAGGCTTGTGATCAGCTTATTTTAGATTTTCATTTGCTTAATGAGTTTTGAAAAAGCTAGCAGGCTTAAACTAAAGCTAGTAGTACTAACTCAAAGTTAGTACTGTTGAGCTTCTTTAGAGCTTATTTCAAGCTTAATTGGTGTGCTTATTTTGTATCCTTTATGCTTTTTAGGTTTAGGGCTAGCTTGTTCTCAGCTTACTTAGTTTTAAAAATGCTTAATGAGTCTTTTAAGTCCAAACAAGTCTTAGCTTATTATCATTTTAAAACTGTCATTCTCTTTTGGCTTATTTGAGCTTATTTTTGATTTTCAGAAGAAGTCATTTTACAAAAAGTTCTTATTTTAGTTGTATAAAGCTTTTCTAAATCAGCCTTATTTTGCTTAATAGCAGCTTATTCCAATAAGCTGTTTGAACCCTTTTATTTTTCCTAAGCTTAGAATTGTCCAAAGTAATTTCTGTAATTTTTTGGAATTTTGAAATTATGTTTAGTAGTTTTATTATTTTTTAGGATTTTAAAATGTTTTTAATTCATAATATATTAAATAAAAAAAGTAAAAAAAAAATTATAATTCTTTTTTTAATTTTCTCTTTTATTTATTTAGGACTTTTAGAAATTAAATTTGCATTTTTAGGGTTAAAATTTGATGTTTTAGGTTTTTAGTCGCGTTTTTACTTTCCCATTAACGTTTTTAAATTCGTAATTGCTTTCGTTTTAGGTTTAGCTTGCCCTTTAATTTGCTGTTTTCTCATAGAATTTAGGAAAACAAATCAAATCTTGATCATTCAAAACACACGATCCGAAACGTAATCTCGATGTCTCAATTCAAGCTCGTCGGGAGGAAACGACCCGGGATGGGTTTTTTGGATTTTACTTTGGTAAAAAGTATCTTTTAAAAGCCTTACGGAATACTTGCTATTACTCTCCTTTTATTTGATATTTAGTTATGTGTATATATATATATATATATATATATATATATATTTATTTAATTAGTTATGATATAAATATATTATATATATATATATTTACTACGTATATATTATTATTTAGTAAAGACTCAAATCAATTTTGACGTCGCTGCCGAAGACGCTTAGTTGTTTTTTCTTTAAAACTGTGTGAGAGTATGTAGTTACGTTGATGATTATGTTTGAAGGAACATTCCTCTGTGAAGTTTATCGCTTTCAATTGTAATTATTTTATTTTATTCAGTGATTAATAAAAATTAACCAACATACTTTTTCTAAAGTATTGAAAGTACAAAAAAAATTGAGAAAGAAACAACAAAATATCCGTGTCGTTAATTGTTAAATCGGCTCACCTTTAGAATTACAAACTATAAGAGAGGTACGAACTTCGACCCGAAAGGAGAAGGTTTTTAATAGCTTCGCGCTTACCCGCTCCTCCGCTTCTTTGTGCGTTTTCTAGAGAGCTACCGTACACTTGTTTGATTATCGGTTACAAAAATATTTTTCTCTTTTTTATTTTCTCTTATTTTGTTCTTAGTGTATGCAAACTCGCTCTTCGTCAAAAATCGTCGGTGAACCTTCTACGAATCCTACTTCTACGATTCCGAAACGTCGTAATCGTAGACGTTCTATACAAAGAGTTGAACCGTTTTCTCTTGTAGAAACTCCCGTAGTTACGATGGCCGATCAACGTACTATGGAGCAATTACTCCAAGCACCCACCGAGGGTTACAGAGATGCGATTGTTATTCCCGCTATTCTTGTGGAGAATTATGAGCTTAAACATGGTCTTCTAAATCTTGTAACTTCAAAACCATTTTACGGATTTGAGAAAGAAGATCCTCATGCTCACATTCGTTGGTTTAACAAGATTACTTCCACAATTAAGTATAGAGATGTGCCTAATTCGTCGATTAAGCTTATGCTTTTTCCATTTTCTATCGAGGGTGCAGCCCGGATTTGGCTCGAAAAAGAACCCCCTCGTTCTATTCTTACTTGGGAAGATCTTGTTTCCAAGTTTATTAACCAATTCTTTCCTCCTTCAAAAACGACAAATCTCCGAAATAAAATTATGAATTTTCAACAACGTTTTGAGGAAACGTTTAGTGAGGCATAGGAACGTTTCAAGGATCTCCTTCGTGTAGGCCCACATCACGGTTTTACAGAATTGCATCAACTTGATACCTTCTACAATGCTTTAACCCCAACCGATCAAGATTCATTGAATGCCGCCGCCGGTGGTAATCTTTTGACTAAAACTCCTCGAGATGCGTTAACAATTATTGAAAACAAATCAAAAGTTCGCAACTCACGTAACAGACCGGTTGTTACAAAAGTGAGTACGAATGCTCCTTCTTCTTATTCTACCCCTCAATTTCCCGAGATTGCCACTCTTGCTGACGCCGTTAAGGCTTTGGTATGTGTTTAATTACACATACCTTTTACCTTTAAAAACGAGCCTAAATGACCAAAAACGGACATAAAATGCCAAATATATGTGTGTTTTGCTTTGTATACTGTGCAGGTAACGGATATTCACTAAAGGACAAAAACAAAGCCAAAACCGAGCATGAGAATGGATAGAGCATAAAAAGTCAAAGTCAAAGTAAAAGTCAAAGTGCTCAAGAATATGATGGCTAGTTTTTTTCCAAATGAATACCGCTTCTTCTTCGGGTATGGGACCACTTTCTAGCAACACCATTGCTAACCCGAGAGGTGATTTGAAAGCAATCACCACCCGAAGAGGTGTTTCTTATGATGGACCTCCCATTCCTCCTCCTTCTTCTTCTCTCCCCAAGGTGGTGGAACGGGTACCCGAGGTTACAAAGGATACGGTGCAACCGAGTACCAAAAACATCCAACCTCCAGTAGTCCAAACTCAAGTTCTAATTGATGAGCCTGTTGTTGCTCCTAAACCTAAACTGACTATACCTTATCCTTTAAGGGTTAACAAACAAAAGCTCCGTGAAAAAAATGATAAGCTAGCTTTGAAATTTCTTGAAATTTTTAAGAAACTTCATTTGGAACTTAGTTTCGCGGATGCTCTTCTTTACATGCCTAAGTTTGCTACAATGTTTAAATGTCTCCATAACAACAAGGAGAAATTGTTTGACGACAAAAACGAAGCCAAAACCGACAAAACTGACAAAATCGAGCACGAGAACGGATAGAGCGTGAAAAGTCAAAGTAAAAGTCAAAGTCAAAGTCAAAGTCAACAAGTCAAAGACAAAGCCGAAAACAAAGAAATCTTAAATGAACCAACCCACACCCAAGTTAATGGGTTGGGTCAGCCAATTAATCATCAATCATAAGCCTTAAGCCTTTTAGCCTTTATAAAAAGCCCAAATCCAAAACCATATCACACGCCCAAACTATAAGCCCAAACCTACTAAACCTTAACCCCGTTAACCCTTAACCATACACCCTAAACCTTTTACACAGTTAGTCCTTAGAGACTAACACTGCTAGTCCTTAGGGACTAACAAAGTTAGCCCCTACATCCCTTAACCCTTAACACCCTTAGTCCTTTTTCCCCTAACTCCCGTTAAATATCAAATGAATAGTACCCAAATCCATTTCCCGCCTAAACCTACTATTCATTCATCCTTGTGACCTCTCACCTCGACCTCTGCTCCAACAAACAAACCCATCACTTTCCCACCTTGCCCCACACCATAAACTGCCAATTCCACCTTGGCAATCCTCTCATTTCTCATTCGTTGATGAGACAAGGACCAAATTCAATGGCTATGATTCAAGAACTTAGGGCCAAATCAAAATAGATGGCTTAGATGATGACTTGAAGCTCCTCACATAAGAAACACACCTCTAAATCCCTGTCACAGAACTTGTAGGTCCTTATTAACAGGATCTGAATGAGCCTTAAACGACTTATAGTCCTTTGAATAAATCCAAAGATACTATGAGAGACAATGACTGTGAATATAAATATTGACGCGGAATATCAATATCTATACCAAGACGAACACAAGAACAAATACTAAAATTGCTATTACTATTACTATTTGATTGTGAATACTCAATCAACTGATATGTTTACAATACTATTCTATGTTCCTTTTATAGGCTTAAGGAACCCTAAACGCGCTAAGAGATAATACTTATCTCTTTCTAAATCAACGCTAAATTGATAACTATTACTAATATTACAACAGACTTAACTGTTTGACCAAGCAGTATTAACATTAATACTGCCAGACTTAAGTTAATGCTAGCAGATTTAACTTGCTCTACCAGACTTAACTTCTATACTAACAGTACTAACTATTCAGCTATCAGTACTAACTATAACTAACAGACTTAACTTTAATACTAACAATGCAACTATAGATTCTATTAAACACAAGAACGAATACCAAACTTGCTATTACTATAATGAAGAGAATGAATTAATTCCAACACGTCTAGTTACCAGATGGAGAGTATGTATCGATTATAGGAAGCTTAACGAAGCCAACCGGTAATGACATTTTTCCTCTCCCGTTCATGGATCAAAATGCGAGAACGGCCTATCCGCAATGAATTCTATTGGTTTCTAGATGGTTTTTCAGGATATTTTCAGATCCAATTGATCCTCATGATCAAAGAAAAATGACTTTTACGGCCCATTGGTACTTTTTGCTTATTGTCGTACACCCATTTGGATTATGTATGCTCCTGAACTTTCAACGTTGTATGATGGCGGATTTTTTCACGATATGATAGAAAAAACAATGGAGGTGGATTATGGATGGATTTTTTCCGTTTTTGGTGATAATTTTGATTCATGTCTTTCTATGCTTGAACGAATGTTTAAAAAGATGTTAAGACACAAATCTTGTCCTTAATTGGGAAAAATGTCATTTCATGTGTAAAGAAGGTATTGTTTTAGGTCATAAGATATCTAAGTCCAGAATTGAGGTCGACCGAGCAAAAGTCGATGTGATTGCTAAACTCCCTCATCCGACTACCGTTAAAGGAGTTAGAAGTTTTTTAGGTCATGCAGGATTTTACCGTCGTATTAATTCAAGACGTTTTCCAAGATTTCAAGACCAATAACTCACCTCTCGGGAGAAAAAGACACACCGTATTGATATTTTTCTCCATACAAGATGATCAATGCTTTCGAAACCCTTAAGAAGAAGCTTACCGAAGCTCCGATCTTAGTTGTCCCGGATTGGAACCTACCTTTCGAATTAATGTGTGATGCAAGCGATTTTGCGATTGGTGTGGTTCTTGGACAACGTAAGACGAAGCATTTTCAACCAATTCATTATGCTAGTAAGACGATGACCGAAGCTCAAATTCATTACACTACAACGGAGAAGGAGATGCTCGCCGTAGTGTATGCTTTTGAAAAGTTTCCGCCCATATCTTGTCTTATCTAAAAGCATTATTTATACCGACCATTCCGCTTTGAAATACCTTCATGAACGAAACAAGGATTGCCAACCAAGGTTGCTTCGATGGGTGTTACTTTTACAAGAGTTCGATATCACCATTCTTGACAAGAAAGGAAGTGAAAATCTAGCCGCCGATCATTTGTCAAGACTCGAGAATCCTCACAAAGATGTTTTGGAAAACAAAGACATTAACGAACATTTTCCTTTAGAAACTCTTGGAGTTATATCAAACGGAAGTACCCCATGGTTTGCCGATTTTGCAAACTACCATGCGGGGAATTTTATCATAAAAGGAATGTCAACTCAACAGAAGAGGAAATTTTTCAAAGATGTAAAACATTATTTCTGGGATGATCCCTACCTCTTTTGTATTTGTGCGGATCAAATCATTCGTAGGTGTGTATCTGGACACGAAGCTCTTGAAATCCTCAAAGCTTGTCATGAAGGACCCACCGGGGGCCATCATAGTGCCAATCTCACCGCTCAAAAAGTATTTGATGCCGGTTTCTTTTGGCCCACTATATATCGAGATGCTCATTCGATGATCAAATCTTCTTCGATACACGTGCCATGAACAAGGAAAAATTTCTCAACGTGATGAAATGCCTCAAAACGCTATCCAAGTTTGTGAAATCTTCGACATATGGGGTATTGATTTTATGGGACCTTTTCCGTCATCCAAAGGGAATAAGTATATCCTTGTAGCAGTCGACTATCTTTCAAAATGGGTTGAAGCAAAGGCGCTCCCCACAAACGATGCTCGTGTAGTTGTGAAATTTTTAAAGTCTTTTTTTGCCCGATTTGGAACACCGAGAGCTAGATTTGCATCGTGGGACCCACTAATTGTAATTATCAATTTGCCAAAGTAATGGTATAAATATGGAGTCACACATCGTTTAGCTACCACTTACCACCCTCAAACGAGTGGTCAAGTTGAAGTGTCAAATCGTGGTCTTAAGCGTATTCTTAAAAGGACGGTAAGAGAAAACCGTGCCTCTTGGTCTGACAAGCTAGACGATGCTTTGTGGGCATTCCGAACCGCTTTCAAAACAGCAATCGGATGCACACCCTATCATCTCGTTTATGGAAAGTCTTGTCATTTACCATTCGAATTGGAACACAAAGCATATTGGGTTCTTAAGTACGTAAATTTCGACATCAAAACCGCGGGTGATCATCGGAAGCTGCAACTAAATGAACTTAACGAGCTTTGAGATCAAGCTTATGAGAATTCATTAATCTACAAGGAGAAGATGAAGAAGCTTCACGATTCAAAGATCAAGAATCGAATCTTCAAAGTTGGTGATCAAGTTTTACTCTTCAACTCTCGGTTAAAGATATTCTCCGGAAAGCTTAAAACTCGTTGGTCAGGACCTTTCACTATTTCTTAAGTTTTTCCTTACGGAACAGTGGAATTATCTCAACCCAATGGCCCGAATTTCAAAGTAAATGGTCACCGTGTGAAACATTACTTCGGAGGGGACATACCACCCAAGGTAGTCCCGGATCTCCACACTCTCCCTAAGGACAACTAAATTCAGGGATCGAGTCGAGCTTGCGACTCGGTGACCAAAAACAAGCCGCTTCGTGGGAGTTTACCCCATGCTTATCCTTTCTATTTTCTATCTAATATGTTGTGATGTGTGGAGAGGCTATCCTCTTCCGATTTCTCGTTGTTTTTTGTTTGTTGCTTGTAGGATCAACCCAACAATTTCTGAAGCCTCTCGTGTCCGGTGATTGTGTCCCGTTTCACTCGAGCTTCTCATCCTTTGTGTGAAATTAGTTTGGGGAGATCCAATATCCTTTCATCTTATCGATTCACGTTTATCTTTTTTTGGCCCCCGCCGCCGCCATAATTGCCATACCGGCTTAGTATTTTCCTTAAAGACCCAGACATTTAAAACATTGAGGACAATGTTTCGTTTTAGTTTGGGGAGGGAATCTATCGATTTGATGTTACCTGCTTATTGTTTTGTTCTCACGTACCCGTTTTCCCACAAAAATAGCAAAAATTTTAAAATTTTAAGTTCTTATATAAAAAAAATGTTAAGACACGAATGTAGGTTTTCTGTTGGTAAGAATAAGAAGTAATTTTTGACTGATCGAACGTGTAGAGTTCTAGCTTTCTCCCTTAACAATTAATGATGATAGTTTGTGCTAGTCTCATGTAGACTTTAACATGCTAGACTGAATCGTTAGTAAATGAAGACTTGTGCTAATCTCAAGTAGATTTTAAATATCCCAGTTGGATTTTTATATAGGCTAAGTTTTTGCGAACTCTTTCTTAAGATTTTGTTAAATTGGCTAGAAAGAGAAAAGATAGTGATTATTTCTAAGTCATGACAATAAACGTAGAATATTGGTTTTCTTTCAAGCTCATAGTGTTAATTGTGGCTTTTCTCCCCATTACTTGTTTGCACCTTATATATAAATGCCTTAATAACTAGGAGTTTGTGCGTTTTTTGGTTAATAATTAGCTAATAGAAGTTTTCCTTTACTTCCTTGGTGATTAGGATGATAACACATCAAGAATACTTAATTATGGCATACTATATGTAATCACATTAATAAATATTTTTGCTTATTCCTTAAAGACGCCTTAGGGTATATGGGATAAGTAGTAATTCAATAATATCCAGACTGAAAAAAGTTGTTGTATCTTTTGGCTTCACACCGATGTTTACAGCCTTCTAAAAGGTCGAGGAAAGTTACCGAAGTCGGAAATATGTTAGCTACATCTTTTACGGAGGCCGTGCCGATGTTGTAGCCTTCTAAAGGGCTGAGGTATAATAATGTTGCTTAATTTTTGTCTTATTTTGTGCCTTAAAGAGCCTAGGGTATATGGTGCAAATAAGATTGGTCCATTCATGTCTTAAAGAGCCTTCGGGTATATGACTTGAATGGTGTCTTGCTTAAGTAGCCTAATAAAAGCCAAATTTTGGTTTCCTCGATGTGGACTTTATTCTTGATGACATTTGATCTTTTGAAAAGGGCTAGGAGCTAATTATTTCTTCTTAACCGTTTACACTTTATTTTATGGAATTAATCAGTATCGAAATAAAAGTCCTTAAAGAGGCCTTCGGGTATATACTTAAGGTAAAAATCTTGAAGATAGCAAGAAGTAGGGATTTGCGGGAGGAAAAGTAAGTACACATTTAATATTTATGAGTAGTGTTAGTGTCATGACTTGTAATTGATAATGATCTTGTTTTTAAGCTTAGCATGGGAAAAGTGAAAAATCGGGGATGATGAAGTTATCTTTTAGACACTTAATTGTGTTTTTTATTCTATTATCCTTAAAGTTACCAATGAGGTAATGAAAACAATGCATTATGTCAACACAAATAAGTTGTAGTTAGATAGATAATTATCAAGAAAAATCATAAAAAGAGAAAATATCTTTGAAAATGGGAAATTGGGTGTTTTATAACTTGTGATCTCTTAGCTCTCTTAACAAAAATCTTTGCTACTTTTCAAAGGTTTAGTTTGGGGAATTTTCGAGGTATTTAGTTATAAAGCATGTGATATTGCGTGAGGACACGCAATCGTTTAGTTTGGGGAATTTTGATAAGTGTAAAATACACATATTCGTTTGTACCTAAAATAACCCAATTAAACCCAAAACAGACCAAAAATAGCAAAAATGTGCTTGTATTTGTGTTTTGTGTGTGCAGGTACGGATATATCAAAAATCATAAGAAAACCGTCAAAAACGGGCAAGCACGGACACGAGAACGGAAGAGTGAACAAAAGCCGGAAGCCAAAGCCAGAAAAAGTCAAATCTACAGTCAACTCCAGTCAATATTGGTCAACAAAAGTCAACAAGACCCAAAGTGTTTCAAAATAACCCCTCAACTTTCAGAAAAGTCCATAAATGGTCCCTAAGCCTAAATGGGCCTCACCCGGATCCAAAAGCCCAATCCTTAGCCCAATAACCCTTTTCTATAAACCACAAGGGCTATTCCTGTCATTTTCAAAACTTTGTTTTACACTACACCGTTTATAAACATACACAAGGACTGGATTTGTAATTTAGCCAAAGTTATAACTGAAAATTACCCTTTCAGTTATAATTTGGGCGCCAAACCCAATCACTATTCACCCATCGTCCCTAACTTTCACCATAGGTAAATCAAATGGTTTTTTAAAATTGAAGGGTGATTACGTCTATTCAAGTGTAGTACAATGAAATGGCAAGATTAATTCAGTCTTATCAAAGCAATCATTAGCTCTCTCTCATGATCAAGCCACGTCAGAGCAAGGAAAGCGTACATAGAATGTGGGTTTTGTACTATTTCTACTCAAAGAAGAAGCATAAGTGAGCCTCACATGGATTGCCAGCTTGGCAATCCGTGTGAGGTCACTTAGTGATCCAACGGCTAAAACTTAAGATCCAATGATTGAAGAATTGAAGGGTGTAGATTAAGAGGAGCGTGCAGAGACTCAAAGGCCTAGAAGCCCAATAAGGTCGTATAAATAGCACCCCCATCACACACACACGATGTTCCTTTCTTTTCTAGTTTTAGCCTAGTGTAGTTTTTTTTCAAAAGCTTAATGTAATTTTGATTTAAATCAGTTGTAACTTCTTTTTAAGTAATGTAATTCAGTTTTTTAATGAAATTTGGTTTAATTTTGTTATAAGCTCTCTTTTCTTTCAACTCATAAGCTCTCTCATTCAACTAAACTGTTCTAATAAAGCTAATAAGCTCATAATAAGCTCTTTCAGTCTATAAGCTGAAATAGAGCTTAATCAATTCAGAAATAATCCTATCTAAACCTTAAAACAGCTTAACTTACATTTACCATGGACTTTATTGGATTAAAGCTTAAGGAAGGGGAGTTAGCAATGGATGAACTCCCAAGGACTTATACTAGCTTATTCACATGAATAAGCTAGAGCTTGTAGCTGTTATTTTAGTATTAGCTTCTGTTTAGCTGAAGTTTAAAGTAAGTCTCTTTTTAAATACCTTGTCTCTTTACTTATTTAGCTTAAATTGCTTATTAGAGTAATACTGCTTATTTGCTTATTCTACTAGCTTATTAGTGCTTAATTCTCTCTACTTGTGCTTATTTATCATTAATCTTAATCTGTTTTTAGCCTTATCATAATAGATCTTAGTTTTTCATTTCTGTCTTATAAACCATAAAAAACCAAAAAAAAATGAAAAGAAAAAAAAAAGAAGAAGAAAAAAAAAAAAAAAAAAAAAAAAAAAAAAAAAAAAAAAGAAAAAAAAAAAAAGAAAAAAAAAAAAAAAAAAAAAAAGAAAAAAAAAAAAAAAAAAAAACAAAAAAGAAAAAAAAACAAAAAAAAAAAAAAAAAAAAAAAAAAAAAAAAAAAAAAAAAAAAAAAAACAAAAAAAAAAACCAATAAAAAAAAAACAAAAACAACAAAAAACAAAACAAAAAAAACAAAAAGAAAAAAAAAAAAAAAAAAAAAAAAAAAAAAAAAAAAAAAAAAACCAAAAATATTAGATAGCATAGTATAGATCTTTGATATCTAGTTAATTAGTTGTTAGATCATGTTAATTAAGTTAGTTAAAAGCTATTAATCCTCTGGTATCATAGGTTAACAAGTTAGAATTCATTCCCAAAGTTTTTAATAAATCTGTCAATGAGTTAAATGAGTGTTTGGTTTAAGCTTATTTGACTATCTAAAGTCAAAAGTTTTTGTGCAAACCTTTTAAGACAACTTTGATTTCAGATAAAAACAATAGGAAAAGAGTTTTCATAAGTTAGTTTGTAAAAAATCAAAAAGCTATGGCTATTTTAAGTATTCCTGCACCAGGGGAATTTGTAGCTTAAGTTGGTGAAGCATAGTTGTTGATTTTGAGCACTTTAAGCTTTGTGTAACTACTATAAAACTTGTATTGCCCTCACTCACTTAGAGTGAACTCATAAGCGTAGGAATTACCCCTATAAGGTACACCCTGCACTAGTGTTTGCACTTGATGGGCAAAGTGCAACAATAGGAACGAAAGTTGTTCCTGCTGTCACGTTTGCTTAGTTATTTTAGCTATGTAATTCATAGGTTTTTAAGCTTCTAAGGTTAAATAGGATTTTAGATTAGGTATAGCTTAATTCAGTTTAAGACTTATTTTTCATTTCTAAGCTTATCTATTGTAGTACATTTTCTTTTAAAAGTCACTAAAAAATCAAAAATACCAAAAAACAGTAGGTCTAAGATTTATGATTTAAATTTTTGATTTCTAGCTTATAGATTAGGTTTTTATGATTTAGTTATCTAGCTTATTTCTATGTAAAGCAGTTTTACTAAGACTTAAGTTCTAAATTGCTTTATTAAGTTTTTTAGCTTAAAAAGATTTTATGCACTTGAGTTTATTTCCTGAGTTTAGCATTTTCATCTCAAAATTCAGTTAGTTTAAGATGTTCCAAGGTGATTTAGCTTATCATTTTTAGATAGTATACATTATAAGCTTTCCAAAGCTTCTTTTCTATCTTCTTTCCTTTTTAAAATTGAGCTTAATTTAAGCTTAATATAGCTGTTTTAGTAAAAATAAGCCCAAAACCCCACTTTCTGTGACAGCTTATTGATAAGCTGTTTTTGAGCTTAATAGTTAGTTTTAGCTTATGTTCTTTTATTAAAGTAGCTTATTTTAGTGTCTTCTATAAGTCCTAGTATTTAGTTTTTCATAAAAGTCAAAAATAAAAAAAATGCAAAAAGGGGTTGCCCACACTCGAACCCACGACCTCTCACTTATAGTCCCAACGCCTTAACCAGTTTGCTTCAATAGCTCATCCATCCATATCACGCACAATTTAATACTAGTACACGTTTTTATTTTCCTTTTTAATATATAAGCCGTAGCTTAATAAGCTTCTTTCTCAGCTTATTTAATAAGCTGAGTTCTTTCTTTTATTTTTCTAGTAATCTTCGTATCATTATAGATTTTTCTTGAATTTTTCGTAATTTTTCATCAATTATTTTATTTTTAGTAATTTTTCGAAAGTTAAAATCTTAAAAAATCAATAAAAATAGAAAAAAGTTTCAGAAAAATACAAAAAATAGTTTTTAGTTTTATAAAAAATAGCTTTAGGTTTACATTCAGTTAAATCATTTTCACAACTTTTAGATTTTAATTTTCATTTTTAAGCTTTTAATTTTAATTTTAAAAATAGGATTTTAATTTTAAAAATAGTTAAAAATAGTTTTCTGAGTTTTTATGTTATTTTAGACTTTTATAAGTTTAAAAATCATTTTTCCAAATTTTTAGTACTTAATTTGCTATTTTTTTAAGATTTAATTAGATTAAATTAGTTTTTAATTCATATTAAATTCAAAAATAATCAAAAAAATGTTTTTCTCTTTCCTAAAATTTTCTTTTCTCTTATCTTAGGTTTAGAAATTTAATTTGCAATTTTAAGGATTAATTTTAGTCTACTTGTCAAATTGTCGCGTTTTATTTGTTTCCCGTATTTGTTTAATTGTTTAATTGCTCAAATTTACTTGTTGTTTTAGATTATCAAATCATCCATTTGCTTATTCAAATCAGAATCCAAGCTTAAACGAGGTTTCAATTTCACTAGTCGTTGGGGAAACGACCCGGGTGATCATACTTACCCGGTTAAATATACGTATTATATATTATATTATATATATTTTTGAGAGTGAATTTTATCGAGGGTAATTTTCTTAATTGCTCTTTTAAAGTATTATATTTTATATATATTTTGGGTATATAAAACTTTTTACACCAGAGCCCTGTGGGTAGTGAGCGCTAGTCACCCGGATAAGGATAATTAGTCCAAATAGATCTATTTACAACATTCACGCTTACTTAACCAGTCCGTCGGCTAAGCAATTGACGGTTCATGATAGTTTGGGCATTAGTGGTCTATTCGCTACTTAGGCAACATGTAATCAGGAAAAGGAAACGTAAGGTAACTGTGTCTATAGTTTAAAAGCAAGCAATGTTTCTCACCCCAAAATAGTAAAGTAAAATTAGTAAAACATGGGCCTATGAACTCACCTTAGCCAGATGAGCAAATGATAATTCACGCAAGAAAAAGATAATATAGAAATCTAGCCGCGACCTAGAATAATTACGCATCTCAGAAACATAGAAAGTATGCCAAGAATTCCACAATATGTTCATCACCACAAGACATCCATGTGTGTTTGCTTTGGTTTGATTATCAAATCATGACGAAATAAAATCATATAGTTTTTCGTAAAGTTTATGCGTTTAATCAAAAATTACTATTTTTAGTAAGTTTCTATTTTAGGAGAGTTTTTGGTTTCGGAGCGTTAATACCGTCCCCTATATTTATTAAGTTTTCATATTTTCAAAACGCACTAACTAGCCTTAATCGCTGAACTTCTATGTCTGTTTCGCTAAAATTTTATCAAACTTACTATTTTTAGTAACTTTAACGTTTTTCCTAAAATATGTTAACGACGTCTTTAAATGATACTAATTAATATATATTTGTTAATATATGTTTTGCTAGTGTTTTAAAAGCTCAAAATATCTTGAAAGTGTCTGAAAACCCATTTTACTATTCACATCAGCAACTATTCATTTGGTTTTGCCAAAAAATGTTTCAAGTTTCATTTGGCTATAACTTGTCCGTTTTAAGTCCGATTTTAGCGTGCGATATATGAAAAACTATCTATTCAAAACAAGCTCTCCAAAAACTACTTTTACGCATAATGAAAACATTTTTAAGTCGCCCAAATCCTCAAAACAATTTTGGATCAGCAACTACCTTTTTCGCAAACGCTTCCAAAATCCACCCAAACTTCACAATAGTGCCTAATCTAGCCTAATCTCCATTCACAACTAATCCACAACAAAACCACACCTAAGACTAACATAATCCCTTCATTTCTATTGTTGCAACTCTTATTCAACTCTCGTCTCACCAAGAACATAATATTTAACTAGTGAAACAATGTGACATCATTATTTATAAAATCTTGTTTTATATTCTTTTAAAATTTAAAACACAACATATGGATGTATGGATCTTGAACATATAAGAAAGAACATAAGTAAATCTCAAGAAAAGGTCAAGACACTTACAAAAGTGAAGACAAGTAGAGAAATCACAAGATCCATACCCCAAAATAATAGATCTATAAAAACCCAACAACAAAACTTGAAACCCTAACTTAGATCTTGAAGAAAAATCTTTAAAGCAATGAACCAATACTTCAAAACACCTTAGATGTTCTTAGAAATGAGCCTAGTATGCTTGGATTATGCAAGAAATCAAAGATATGAAAACCCTAATAAGGGTGTATGTTGGCCGTGAGCTAGGGAGCAAAAGGAAGGGAAGAGAGAATTTTTTGGACACTATGTGAAAGAATGAAACCCTAAAGTGTGAAATGCTTAGTATTTATAGGACAATAGGGGGTCTAGGGTTTCATGGTTTATTGTAACAAGTGACCAACACACACCAAAGGTGTGTGTACACCTTTGCTCGGCCGAACATCAACCACAAGGACCATATGGTTCATTTTTGAGTCTTGGTTCACCATACTTGGTCTTGATTTTGAATTTTGGTCAAATGGGAAGACATGTGATCAAGGGGTCACATGTTCTAGTCTTGCTTAAGGAAATGTGCATGAGAATGACCTCCTCATATGTCACTTTCATGCACACATGCATGGGGTTTTCAAAAAAGATGCTCTTGTATTTAATTTCAAGGCTTAAAGTGCATTTGGTTTGGGTTTTAGGCATCCAATATATAACAAGAGGGGAGGTTGAATGAAATTTTTGACTTAAGAACATGAGATGGACGATAACTAAAGTTTACACGAAAATATTTTGAGTTTCTAGGGTTTCGTTAGGTCAAAAACATGAAAAACGCAATTTAAAGGTTAAGACGTAAAAATAAATACCGGGAGTGATCGTAAACTAAAAAACACTTAGAAAAGATAAAATAATTCATATAATATCTAAACTAATCAAAATTCAAAGTCGAAACGTGTCCGATGATGTTTTTTAAATTTACGCGGGTTAACTTCCTGGTAAACTGTCAGATTCAAACGTAACGTATAAAAGTTAAAAAAATAATGATCGGAAAAGTTTAAAATATTGACCTGAAATTTTCGAGTGTGACAAGAGTTCACGGTTTTACTAAGACCTTTGGAACCATATGTTGGGTTTTAACAACTATTGACCAATTAAATCACGAGTACGCAGCGGAAAAGATAAACACGTATAGAATAAGTAATTAACAAAGAGATCACGAAGCGTGTACCATTTAGCAATTAACGAATCACATTCTTGAATATACGCGTGTGTATAATAATAAATACCACGCTAAAACCACCCAAGATCTAAAGGTAGATCTCTCCACTTCAACACACACAATACTTTCATAGCAAACAATTAAGTATGCTAGTACTAGTAGTGATAATGGAAACCAAACGTCTTCGACTCTTGAATCAATCAACACGAAAACCCTAAAGGGTTGTTTGGTTTTGGTCGAACAAAGGAAACAAAAACCCTAAAGGTTTTGTTTGGTTCGATCGAGCAAGGAGAGGAAAAGAGAGAAGAGAGATTTATGGATTTAGGTTTTCAAGTTATCTAAATAATGATCTCCTAGATCTCTTTATATAGGCATGCAGCTTGGCTTGCAAGTTAGGCAATTTCACCTCCTCTTGGAGATAAGAAAACTAATTGGCTAAGTCAATAAGGAAACAATTCTCACACTTTCCTTTTCTATAAATCTAATATATTAGTCTTTAAACTATTTAATGTCTAACATAACTCCTTTAAATACTTATATTAATATTTAATGCTCGTTAAGCTTTATCACTTAAATATATTACATTTAATATATTTATTATTAATTGTTTTACGAATTAACGTGTGTGTCCCCGTATGATCGAATAAACTTTTTGGACATATATTAATTTACATGTACATATTCCAATAGCTCCCACTTGGATATGTATAAATAATATAATAACATTGATAAGCGTCTAGCTACACGCAAATGCTCTCAAAAATATCCGAGTGTGGTTTCATAAAGTCACGTATAAATGATTTATGTATTTACAATTCCTTTGTTTTTGATACCGTGTTAAAAATAGATATGGATCAATAGTCATTCCATTATTTAACGATTTTGGGTGCGGCCACACATACATCTGATTAACCCTACGAGGGGCCCAGTGACATCATTCTTCAAGTATTAAATAAAAAAAAATCTTTATTGACTACAAGTTTCATGTCGCATGCTTCATAATTACTTCTGAAATAGTCCTTTTATTCAGGATAACTAGAACTAAATCAAGAAGAACAATCCACACATGCAAGACCTACCTGCATCTCAAGTATACGGATTTAGTAAACAAAATCACTTACAAGATTCACTTAATAACGCCGATCCATAAAGTGATAATCTTGTTAGTTGGAGAAGTCCAATATTCATCTTATGAAAATCATGTGAATTTGGTGGACCCATCCTTTAATATTCAAGATATCACCAATCACTCAGATTTGTCTTAATTTAACAACATTCCTATATTGTTAATCGACAACGGACTAATTTAGAATAATAAATATTATTCCTGGATTAAACATGCAAATATATGACACAATTTATATTAAATATAACTTCATACCACGTATCTTTATCATTAATAAAATTGTCTTAACATCTGTTATTCAAATACTAAACACACATCTACATAATTCTACCTTAGTTTACGTGTGTGTGGATGTGACGACACATAACAAAAGAGGAGGGAAAAATATAGAGCCTTGATGATCAAGAATTAGTGTTATTGGTCTAAACTCAAGAGTATTATGCCTTACCAATGATCTTCCTCAAGTAAGTACTCTTCAATTCAAGTTTGAGTGGAAAATTGGGTTGTGGTTCATGAGACCAAATTGGGGGTTTTGGGTAAAAAGTATTTATAAGTAAACTAATGAGACGATTGTAATTATGAGATAATTATTATTGAATAAAATTAATATTTTAGGGTTTTTCATCATATGATTAAGATGTGATCATATGATGATTAAGGATGAAATTGAGTATGAATAATAGGTTGTGTAAACCATTGATGATGATAATATAATGATGTGATAATAGGCAATTATAATGATAATTGAGTAAGAAATCAAGGACTTGTGATGATGATGTTTGGATAAGATGGAAGGAGAATGATGGCGAACTAATGGAACAATGTTACATACATGTTCTTATGTGAATGTTCACTCCATAAGCTTCATAACCTTTTCTCACTTCTAGCTCTTGAAAGCCACTAGGAATGACTATCCAAAATCTGTGAATATAATTTAGTCATTCATCAAACATATTATGACAATGCATGAAGATATAAGTAACACTAACTGTATAAATCATTTAGTACCTTTATTCTTCATTCAGTAACTTTATTCTCTTTCTGATGGATGGTGTGATAGTGTCTTTCCGGGTTCTTGCAATTCTATTCATTGAAACCAATCTTTGCATCAAATAAAGTCTGATATCTTCAAGCATTGTGATAATAAGTTTTGTTCTTTAAACTAAGATTGCCATGTTAAAAATTTCACAAATCCTATTTTCAAAGTTAGGGCAATTGGATTCCAACCTAAAGAAGGCTTTGCACATTGAATTAGGATTCCTCTGAATCAGGTACTCATATGCTTCTTGACTTAATACCTTCATCTCTTCCATCTTATAATAAATTATTTGTTCTAATGTTGTTGATGCAACATGCCAAAAGAGTCCTTGCAACTGTACTCCACTGAACTTCTTCTTACTCCACTAAACTTCTTCTTACTCCACTAAACTTCTTATTAAAGTTTGCAAACACATGCCTTGTGCACTTCCTATGTTCAGCATTTGGGAACCAATCACTTACAACATCTAATAAACCTTGTAACATACAATTAATTAATTATGAGTAGTAGTATAGCAGTTGGCACAGTTGATAATATGTAAGAATAAAAATTGTTAAAGTTACCTTGTAACAAAGCTAAAGACCAACACCAGTTCTCATTGTTCTCAACCTTCACAACTGCCCATGCTATTGGATACATCTGGTTATTTGCATCCTTTCCCATAGCAATTAGTAACTCCCCTCTACAAGTATGTTTAAGAAAATAATCATCCAATCCAATTACCTTTCTACAACCTGCTAGCCAACCATCACT